>CAVNYN010233821.1:0-25241 GCA_963692815.1 Nyctanthes arbor-tristis
TTTTAGATCTTTTGGTCGTTTAGTCGTTAGGCCGTTAAATTGGAGGAACCTCTCAGAGCCGGCTCTAAAGACCTAGCAACCGTTGACCGTTGTTGACTTTTGACCCTTTGCGACTTGCTGGCTACAAAATGCCCCCTCAAGGTCGCTGTTTCTGACCCTCAGAGTTAGCAGCCTTGAAGTTTTGCTAAAAATTCCCTTTAACTTTTTGCCGCTTGAAATTAGACTCTTTGAATTTTGAAACGGTTGAGATGGTGCATTGAGCCACGTGTTATTCTTCTGGTGGAATGGCCAATTTTAGAGAATTAAAAGCAATAATCATTGATTTAATTGTTGCCCTTTCGCTTCCCGAAGCACCACGCGGCTGTCACGCTATACCCAACCTTATTTATACTCTTCTCCTCGCTCCCATTTTCCCCTGCATCTTCTATTCACTTTGTAAAAAGGCTTTTATCTTCAAGGGATTCTCACTTTCTAAGGTAATTCTCCTCTGTAATTTCTTTGGGTAGCCTTGGGTTAGTGAAATGACAACTGGAGAAAGGGAGGTCTCTTGAGCGAGTGTTGGCCGATCTAGTGAGGAAGCAGAGGAATCGGAAGTCGATCTTGAGTGGGAGGAGAGAGAGGATGAGGGAGAGGATGAGGAAGCGGAGGCAAGCGCTAGCGGGCATCCTTCGGCGGTGGTGGTGTTAGGGAAGGACTTGCCGTGTTCGGCCAAGGATATCCCCTCGCAGTTGAAGGAAGGAGATTTGCGTATCTTTCAGATCGTTGGTACTATGTACCGAATGATGTAGTGCTATGGCTTCCTTATGAAGGGGAAATGGCCCATAATCCTCCAAGGGGTTATGTGGCCGTGAATACGAAGATATTTTAGGCCGGGTTTAGGGTCCTTCTTCCTAGATCTGTGGCCTAGTTGTTGCAGTTCTGGGAGATTGCCTCTTCCCAGATTCCACCAACAGGGTGGAAGACGATAATAGGGGTTTTTGCCTTGTAGGATTGTAAGGGCTAGGGATTTTCCAGCCCTGAGGATTTTGACTCCCATTACTTATTAAAATCCTGTCCATCTGGGGGGAAAGGTTGGTTCTATATAGCCGCCAGCCCAAAATCAGGAACCTAATACCTCTGAGGCAATCTGATGAAGGGGGTACAAGACTCAGTTCTAGAGTGGAAAGAGAACTGGTTCTGGGTAGGAAGCAACTGGAGAACCCCGCTGGCCCTAGACCACGTGGATACAAGCTAACACTTAAATTTTTCTCCTTTTTGTTTTAGGAATCGATAGGCCATAGTCGATATCTTTGACCTTTAAGGCACGAGCTCAAGAGGTCACTGGCTTGGAAGCTCAAGCACACCACATTAAGGACCTGACCAATGCGGATACCCTAATCGACGTTGGTTTTTCAGCACCGAGGTTGAAACGTAGCAACAGTGGTCCCAACAACTGTAAGTTTCAAATGTGTTCTGTGTCTGTTTTCGTATGTGTGGCGGTCTGACACATGCTTTTTTCCTTTTTCTAGGCAAGGAAAACTGCTAAGAATAGACTCAGGAAATGAGGTCCACTGAAGAAGTTGCCGCAACCTTGGAGAAGAAAGAGCAAAGCAGCAGACTTCGCTAGAAGGCCAGGCTAAGCTGGTCGCGAAAGAGGCTGACCTTGCAGTTGCTTAGTCCTCCGCCAAGCGACAGCAGGCTGCTGTCTCGCCTACTCCTCCTGGCTCTTCCCCTACTTTTTTACCCCTAGTTCTGACGTTAGGTAGATAGGCAGTACTGATTCAGGAGAAGGGGTTCTGGACCTGCTGGCGGACCACGTATTCCTTCCTGTTCAACCAAACCGCCGAGCCATGCTAAAAAATGAAGGATAAAAAGCCTAAGGCTCTGCTCAGCTTTAATCTCTTAAAGAGGCCACTCGAGATCGTTCTAGAAGAACTGTCTGGGAATCTTGGTAATGCCATAAGCGACGTAGCTAGGAGCAGGTTGAAGAAATGGGAGAAGTATGTGAGCTCCATGTCGCTTACCGAGATCCTTCAAATAGGTGTAGCTATACAGGGTCGCTCGACTGTCTTAGACTAGCATGCGGATGCTCGTGTTCGCGGGGTGACATGAAGAAACTAACCAAAGAGACGGACTTATCCGCGAAAGCAAAAGAGGAAGCCGAGCTAACGCTGAAGGAAAAGGAACAAGATCTAGCTGTTTCCAAGTAGACCGCCCTAGTGAGAAACGACCTGGAGTCCTCTAGGAAGAAGATTGAAGAGTTGGAGAGCAAGTTGGCAACTGAAAGGTTGAATCATGAGCAAGCTCTGACAGAGGCTGAGAACAGGGCTGTGTCGGAGGAGTTGATTGGATACAAAAGAGGCGGCAGCCAAGTATAAGAGCTCAGAGGAGTATAAGCAAGCTAACACTAGGCTGTACTACGAGATGGCCAAGGAATTCTTAGAGAGGTCGTGAAGGCCCGGCCTAAGTACGACCTTGCTTTCATCAAGGAATAGATAGCCAAGCTCAAGCATGATTGCGGCTATGAGAGCTCGGATGATGAAGATGCTGAGGCTGAAGCTCCTGTTGGTGAAGAGATTGAGGTCCTTACTTTTGACCTGTCTTGAAGCTTCATTTCCCTTTATTTTTGAAATCTCCCTATACTTATGAATGAAAAAGTTTTTCATACAATTGTTTGTTTATTTAAATTGATTCGTCCCAAACTATACAATGCCTATGGCCAAATCCACAAACCAAAGTGTTAGGACGCTTAACCAGAAGCTCATTCTGGCTTAGGTCACATACAATGGATTCGAGTGAGGATTTTATACAAGTGTGAGGCCGTTTAACTAGACGTATGTTCTAGTTTCAGTCGCGTAACCCATTATCAAAAGTGTTAGGTCGCTAGTCGAGGACTTGCCTTAAGTTTGATCATATAACCATTAATCTAGATGTGAGTCTGACTGAAAGCCTATTTTGGTTGTTTCTCATGCCAATAAGTCAAATTTGTTTTAGACAAATGTTAGGCCACCGACAGGAAGCTACTTTTGTCTTATTTGAGGTCTTGGAAAAGCAAGGGTGTGATACTTTAAATGACATAAATACATATTCATGAATTATTTGATGTGGAAATTGATGGGCCCGTGAAAGCAATTTTAATTCACCGAGTATGGCCTATCAGTTCGAGGTGCAAGGTTTTTAGAGTTGATACCCAGCTATCAGTAGTTTTCCTTTAGGTGTTCTGCATTCCAAGGGTGCATCAACTCATTCCTTTGTATCTCCTCGAGCTCGTAAGCCCCGTTTAGCAAGATTCGCTTGACTCAGTAGGGACTTTCCCAACTAGGCCCTAGGGTTTCTGAGGCCGGTTTTTTAGTGGAGAGGAATACTTTGAGCAAGACTGGGTCTCCGACTTCAAAACAACACACTTTAACTTGGGTGTTGTAGAATCTGTCACACTTCTGTTTATATGTCGTATTTCTAATTTCAGTAAACTCTTTTTTTTGGGCGATGAGGTCGAGCTCGTTGGTAAGGTACTTATCGTCTTCCATTTAGTTGAAATGTGCTACCCTGGAGGTAGTGACATCTAACTCGATGGCATTGCCTCAATTCTGTATGTGAGAGAGAAAGGCATAGATCACCAGTCGAGGTTCAGCAAGTCGTTCAATAGGAACACAAAACCGTAGGGAGCTCTTCAGTCCAGCTTCCCTTTTAATGTCCGTTTGATAATTTTATTGATTCCTCAACTTGTCCATTAGCCTGCGGGTGATGTGGAGTGGAGTAGAAGTTTTTTATGCTTAACTCTTCACAAAATGATCTGAATCTTGTGTTGTTAAATTGCTTGTCGTTGTTTGTGACTATGGCATTTGGGACCAAATCTGCATACAATTGATTTCCAGGTGAAGTTCATTGTTTTCTATTCCGTGATGGTGACGATAACGAACTGAATTCCCCGTTCGCCTTTTGGGAGAGGGCCAATGAGATCTACCATCTCTTGGTAAAAGGCCATGGCCCTATGACTGAGGTTAGCTCTTCCGGTGGGCTCCTGATGAGGGAGGCGAACCTTTGGCATTTATCGCAAGTTTTGTTGAAGTCGATTGCGTCTTTCCTGACTCTAGGCCAAAACTATCCTTGCTTTAGGATTTTGTGTGCTATGACATGTCCGCCCGCGTGGTTGCTACAAACCCTAAAATGTAACTCTTCCATTATGGCTCGTGCTTCTGTGGGTGTGAGGCATCTTAGCAGTGATCTGGAGAAGCTTCTTTTGTATAGCTTTCCATTAATGAACGAGAATTTGGTAGCCTGGTGTCTGAGCTTTCTGGCCTCCATGCTTTAGAGGGTTGCTCCCTCCTTTAAGAACTAGATGATAGTTGTCTGGTTTATCTCTGTTGTCGCTGCTCTCGCTTTATCGATTGACGAGGTCTCTAGCTCACCGATCAGGATGCTTTGGAGCTCGCTTGCTCCCTTACTAGTCGCAAGCTTTACTAAAGCATCGTCATGACTGTTTTCAGCTGGAGGGATTCGCTTGATTTCAAAGTGATCAAGACCTCCCCAGTAATTCCAGCAGCCTATTCTGATATTGGGAGAGTTTTTCCTCTTGTACCTCGTAAACTCCACTTGTTTGATTTACGACGATTTGGGAGTCACTCTTGATGATCAATCTTTTGACGCCCATTGATTTTGCCATGCTAACCCCTACCAAAACTGCTTCATATTCTGCCTTGTTATTAGTTACGGCGAAACCAAATCTGGCAGCTTGGCAGTAATAATTCCCTGTGGGGCTGATCAGAACAATTCCGTCTCCAAAGGCATGGCTTGTGGAGGATCCATCGGCGTACAGTTCCCAAGCTAAGGGTTTTATGCTGCCAAGACTAGACTCAGTGGGCGTGAGCTCAGCTATAAAGTTGGCCAGGGCTTGGCCTTTAATGGACGCCCTTAGCTTGTAGTTAATGTCGTATTGACTGAGTTCAATAGACCATTTGACCAAGTGACCTAAGAGGCCGGGTCTTTGAAGGACCTGTCTTAGGAGACGCTGGTCAAGACATTTATTGTGTGCTCAAGGAAATACGGCCAGAGTTTCTTTGAGGTGATCACGAGGGCGTACGCCAGCTTTTCCACATATGAATATCTGAGCTCTGCGTCGTGTAAAGCGTGGCTAACATAGTAACTGGGAGCTGGGCCGCTCATTCCATTCTGACCAAGACCGCGCTAATTGAGGATTCTAAAACGGTTAATTACAAATATAGTGTCTCCCCTATCAACGGTTTAGACAATAGGGAAGGAAAAGAAAGTTGTTCTTTCAGCTTTGTGAAGGCGAGCTGACACTCCTCTGTCCATACGAATTCCTTCGATCTTTTAACGGCCTTGAAGAAGAGCTTGCACTTGTCCATTGATCGAGACACAAACCAATTTAGCGTGGCAATTCCCCCTGTCAGGCACTGAAGCTCTTTTACCGACTTTGGAGGCTCCATATCAAGGATTGCCTGGACTTTCCTTGGGTTCGCTTCGATTCCCCTCTGGTTAACCATCTACCTAAGAATTTACCTGACGCCACTCTAAAAGAGCATTTCTTTGGATTGAGTTTCATCTTTTAGCTTTTCAAGACTTGGAATATTCTAGAGAGGTCCTCAATGTGTTGCTTAGCTGGAAGGCTTTTGATGAGCATGTCGTCGATGTATACTTCCATGGTCTTTCTGAGCTGACTCTTGAACATGGAATTTACCAGTCTCTGGTAAGTTGTCCCAACATTTTTCAATCCGAACAGCATCATCTTGTAGCAATGAAGCCATCTGTCTGTTACAAACGAAGTGTGTTCCTCCTCACCTGGGTGCATGGAGATTTGATGATAACCTGAATAAGCGTCCATGAAACTTAACAGCTCGTGTCTAGCAGTGGTATCAGCCATCTAGTTGATTATGGGTAGGGAAAAGTTGTCTTTGGGGCAAGCTTTGTTAAATCTATAAAGTCGATGCAAATTCTCCAAGCACCGTTACTCTTTTTAACAAAGACGAGATTGGTTACCCATTGAAGATATAATGCTTCTCTTATAAATTTACTTCTGGGCAGTTTGTCCACCTCCTTGGCCAAGGCCTCATGTCTTTCACCGTTGAGGGGTCATTTTTTTATCTTATGAGCTTGGTCGTAGGGTCGACGTTGAGTTTATGGCAGGCGTGTTTGGGGTCGATGCCCTCCATGTCCGCATGGACCCATGCAAAGACATCTAGGTTCTATTTCAAGAACTGAACAAGTTGGGTTCTCATCGGCCCCTTCAGCCCTGCCCCAATTTTGAGTTCCACCTCCGACCTATCGTCACTTAGTCTTATGGTCTCGAGCTCATCACTTGGTCAAGCTTGTGCCCCAGACTTACCGACTTTTGGATCTAGAGTATAAACTTCTAACGGATGTTTAGTGTAAGTGATATACTTTGGGTTGAGTTTCAACGACGCAACCTGGTCATCTCGTATGGTAGTAATTCCTTGGGTGGTGGGGAATTCCATGACGTGACAAAATACCGAGGTCGTGGCTTTAAGCTCGTGCAAGAGGTGACGAAATAGTAAGGCATTGTAGCTTGAAGGTGTGTCTATACTAAGGAAGTCCGCCAAAATTTTCCTTTAGCGGGGACCATCCCCTAATTTGACAAGGAGCGTGACCTGACCCTTGGCTTTTACATGGTCTCCGGTGAAACCTTGAAGTCTGACTTCATAGGGTCGTATATTCCCAGAATCCATCTTCATCTGATGGAAAGACTTCTAAGAGATAATGTTCGCAGTGCTACCGTTATCGACCACGGTCCTCTAAATTTTAACCCCTGACACTGGCATGGTAATGACCAAGGCACTCACATGAGGGTTCGGTTGGTTGCTGATAACCTGGCGGTGAGGGGAGAAAGAAGTCATTGGAGAGGAAGGGAAGTGTTTCTCAGGTGAGTGATAGGAGATCTAGGCTTTACATATGAGACCTCGTCTCTGTCTCCTAGAATAGTTTGCGCCGAGGTCTCTGATGCTGAGCATGTTGAACTAGCGGGAGGTTGGTTCTTAGGAGGCTGGGTTTCGAGGTCCGCTAGAGGACGAGCTTGTCATTCCAGCCCTTGCCGATCTGCTATGAAGTTACCCAAGTATCCCTATCCAACCAACCGTTCGATGTCTCACTTTATGTACCTGCAGTCATTTGTGTCGTGCCCCATGGCCTTATAGTACCTGCAGTATTTGGATTGGTTGGCATTTTTCACCCCTTCCTTATGGGTTTTGCCTCAAGCAAGATTGGGTCTCTCCTTAGAAAGTCAAATATGTAATCTGCAGAAACATTAAGGACGGTAATCGACTCAGGAACGATGGAAGGTTTCTTATTCATCCTCCGGATAGAAACTTCTTTTACCCTAAACTGTTTTTGTTTGAGGTCGCTCATCCGCTTCCTCCATTGACCCAGTTGTAGGTCTATGGAGAGGCTGGCTAGTGATATCAAAGAATTTCTGGAGGCGAGCTTATCCTGCGTTGGCATGGACGAGCAAGCGTCTGGCTCTTTCTTCTTTGTCTGCACTTGTTCAATCGTTCTGGCTCTAGCTACCTCGGCCTTCCATGGCCCCGTCGAGGCAGGGGGCCCAATCTTGTGAAAATGCGGCCTCCAGCTATGCTTTTCTAGGGATCAGACGTGTGCTATTGGAAAGTTAGGGGGTTACAATATTGTAGCCGCCGTGCTTCTTCGACAAGGGCTTCCACTTGCCACTGAAGGATCTCAGTTTCCATGGCCTCCGAAGGCCGTGAGGGACTGGTACCAGTAGTGCCCTAGTTCTTTTGAAGCCTTAGGGGCAATCGGACATCATTGCTTCTTATTCTTTGGCTTCCGGAGGTTCTTCAACTCATTTTCTTTCAACAGGAGTTTCTACATAGCTTTTTGTAAAGTTTCATACAGATGGCTCCAATTTATTGATATCAAATTCAACCTTTGACTCAACAAACAAGATTTGTATTGGCGGGAAATGTGTATTTGAACTGGCTTCTGTGGTTAATACTTAAAGGGAATAAATATTTGCAATAAATGAAAGATAATAAATGTACCAAAGATAAGAAGAATGAGATTTTTTGGGTCTCCTCCTTTCTCATCTTTGTTTGCCTCTATTTATAATGCTCATTTGCTAGTTGCATGGGGGCGATGATTACATGCATTTAATGTTGGGCTTGTACGAATGACTTATGAGTTATGTCAACTGGGATTCAACCTTTACTTTTCAATTAATGACTACTTAAGTAATGTGTGGGGCCGGTGACCATCACTTTGCATTCAGTACTAAAGTCCCATCAGCCGTAAGTGATAAAGTCCCTCACGTGAGTTCTCCAGCAGGTGCTTAGCTGGCACGTTTGCCAGTCACAGTATTGGGTTGTGGCACTGTAAGCTCGTTAGCGTAGCGCCTGGACGTCCTGAATCATGAGAACACAGGAATGGAGACTTGCCTCTGAGGTCGCCAAAACGGGCTTTTTAGATCTTTTGGTCGTTTGGTCATTAGGCCGTTAAATTGGATGAACCTCTCGGAGCCAGCTCCCATGACCCCGCAATTGTTGACCATGGTTGACTTTTGACCCTTTGCGACCTGGTGGCTACATGCTTGAAGTGAACTTATACTGAATTGTTGCAACAACAACTGAACTTGTTAGCTACTTGTGACCCGCCTAGTTGCTATCTGCAGGGCATGTGTGACAGTCTCCGATCTCTCTTATGCAAAATATGTCTGTCTATCCAAGTCATGATGGTCTAAATGTCTAGTTGCATTCTGAAGCAGTACAATTGACAACATATTTTTTCTTGTCAAATCTTCTAACTTTGTATTAGAAGAAGTTCTTTATTGCATAGGGGGATAAGCTCATTTTCATAATTGATTTGTTGCGATAAACACAACATTTTTGCAAGTTTTGTTATGATTTCAAGTTCTAGTTCAACTGTCAAAAGATTGTACTGAACTACATTGCATATATTAGTCACAATTTGCGATAGAGGTAGTGGAGCTTCATCTGTGTTGAAGCCTTGATTTGTGATTTGTCTATTTGGAGTTATATCTTGTGTGGTATTAACCTCAATGCACAATGGATATACTGCTAGGTTTGTGTGCATTTTCTTCATGTTTAAATGTAGAAGAAGCTGTTGTTGCAGGTAATTGTGACCGGAAAGCTCTTCTTCAATGCTGTACTTGATTGTTATTGAATTTTGTGTATGCTCTAGGTTCATCTATGCACAAATGGTTTGAATCAATTGCTTGTAGGTAGAGTTGATTTATATTACCATGCCCAATATGTCTCTACCTATGTACTCGTTGTTACGATTTCAATATCCTCTAGTCCTTAAAAAATTACTGATGTCTGACATGGCTGCATAGAAATGATATTGAATTCAGTATACAAGTTACATGTATTGAGAGTGATTTCAGTAACAATATCACTGCAAATGGCTACAAAAAAAAATGACATTCAATTGATTATACATATATGTTTACTGTAATAACCACAAGCTACATATATTCAAATTGATTTCAGTGACAATACCATTTCAAATGGCTATATAAAAATGACATTGAATTCTGTAAGGATATAAGTTTACATGAACAACTACAAGCTACATATATTCAATTACTGTCAGGATTCACAATTCATATGCATTGTTATCTATTGTCAGTAATTTCGGCATTATTATCTATTGATATGTTTCTATAGATAATAGAACAGAACACTCTAAATTCATATTCTTTTGTTCCATTTGTTGTGTAGAATTTCAGCCACAATTAGAAGATTATAGATATTATATGTTATGATTGAATTGGCCGAATTCAGTAAATCCAGAGATTTGTTTCATTATATGAATTAAATCTCTGTTTCATAGTATTTGATATTTTCCCCAAATTGAATCGAGCAATGGAATGTAATATTATCTACGTTCTTATACTTGCTGAATCGTGTTTTTTGCAGCAAAAATCAGTCAAATCGCTTGTGCTTTTGTGGATTTTTTATGCTGTTGGAGATAGAGATTGATTGTTAGTAGCCTGATTGTTTAATTTCCTTCATCTTCATTGCTTGTTCTTCGGTGTTGTTGGGAATTTCTTGTTCGCGTGATTTCAATGTGTGTTTGTGCATCTTTTTTGAAGATGTCAATTTTTATGTTGTGTTATTATATGGCACCTGATATTTCAGAATGTTGCAATTGGTACCTGATTTTTTGAAACTGAGTTTGAAACCCTTGAATTTTTCAAGACATCTCTTTAATCTCGGGATCAGGGGACTATACTTGAAAGTCAGCCCACATAACCCAATTTTCAAGGCTTGAATTCTGATTGTGAATTGGGCATTTTATACAGGATATCCTGAATTCGTTTAACTTCAAGTTTCAATGTGGGATTCCGTAATTGAAGTTTCAAAGGTTCACAATCTCTCCTTTGGCTTATCTCTCGGTCTCTCCATGTGCTCTTCACTGATTCTTATCTACAATTCTCCAAAATCTACATTCATGACGAAAGCTTGGAGCTTTCTAATTCTCATTTTCAACGAACACCAATCTTTGACATTTTTCCGTTCGTCATCTAGACACTAATCTTCATTGTATAAAATGCAAACCCTATTTCCCCATCGTTTCTCTCTCACAAAAACACACATATAGTAATAAATCAAGCCTAACCGGTGAATTTTTCTCACAATTCCTTAAAGTTCTTAAATAATATGGCTTATTTCTGGTTTTCTTAAGTGTCACAGTTCATTCGGGTAAGTAAAGTGTCTTTTTTTATGGGTTTTAAGAAAGTATAATATTTCTTCCATAATTTGGGTTTGGGTTTGGGGGGTGGGTATTCACATCATCATGACTTTATACATTCTTTGATTTTTAGTAATCTTTTTGCCTTTTCTTTTTCTTTTTCTCTTTGAATTATTTTTGCCGTAGCAGATTATTGTATATGTAATTGTAGTGCTGCTATTTGCCTTTTCTATTACTTTTTCTTCGCTACACACTTGGATCGGCTTCTTTGTTCGAAAATAAGAAATTTTTTTGTTATACATTCGTGTTCCTCTCTCTGACCTACTGGAGGAGGAAGAAGTTTTCTATCTTAGGTTTCAAATAAAGGAGATTCTTTAGACTTCAATTCTTAGCTTCAAGTTTCAATTGCTATACATTCATGGTCCACTCTCTTAGATTATTTGTGTATTTTTTGCTTCTCATATTCTATTAGCTCTAGTTTAACTTTTGCAATCACCGATCAAAATTGGCTTTTAGCATCTATGTATACTAATAATATTTACTCACAAAATTGAGCGTCTATCTATTCACAAAGTAAAGAAAATTAGCGTTTAAACAACTCTAGTCAAATTTTACTTATGAGCATCTACATAAAATACTTGACTTTGTTTAATTTTTTGAAAACATCTCTAGTCAAAATCGACTTATCATAGTCTACTATATAATACTTGACTTTCTTTTATTTTTTGAAAAATTAGTATAAGTAACTTTTTTGATTCTTCGATCCGGCTCCCCTCTTCTATAATTTCTAGTTACGCTGCTGGATGTGTTAGACTGTAAGAGCATTTGACTACCCTTCCCAAGAATATTTTCATTTCTATCTCCCGGCGTAATCAATCCGTCCACAAATTCCTGGAGATCGGAAGAGCACACGTCTAGTTTTGGATCACCTCCCATCCACATCACTGGTCATCTTTATTCACCATATCATTGGTCGCTCTTTGCTCATATGGCTAATGCAGATCGCTTTTTACTCATCTCGTTAATGGCAAGCTTCCTTTGCTTTTGGATCTACACTCACTAACACTGCAGTGATCTTCGCCTGAACATTCTGCTAGTCACCCGGTGGCAGTCCTTCATGGTTTAATATTGGTGCCAGTCCTTCATTGTTTGATACCAAGTCCAATTCTTCACCCGATACGTACTTATTGAGTCAAATTTACCTTCAACTCCAACTTGGTCCCAGTGACCATTTCTCCTTCCCCAAGAGGCACGACTGTGAAGTTAATTCCAGACTCACTTTTCCATATTTATCAATCAAGATCTGAATTCATCCGGGTTGACTCATAAGATGTTACAACAATTCTTTTCGACTCTATCATGTAATTTCTGGCAAAGAGTTTTAGCAACGTGGTTGCGACTGATACCAAAACTGAAAAGAAGTAGAGGATTACAGAAGCAATTAGCAACAATTCAAAAAGAATAATGAATTAAAGGCTCAAAAAGAGTATTCAAGTTTCACCCACCTGCCCACTGTTGAAGTTGCTTTACTGGAAATAAATCTTTGCAAAGATAATCAAAAGCTAGAAACGATTAGAAATTATATATCAAACCACTTCACATTATAACAAGTGACTACTTTCCAAGGGAATTATAAAATGAAACAGAGACACAATTAGCCACCTGAGACTAAAACATTCCAAGACAGTCTCATCTTTCACGATTCCCACTTTAACAAGCATAAAAGAACTAATGAATTCGGTAGAAAGAGTTGTATACTAAAATTTGTACAGCTCCATATTTATAAATATCACCTGAATAAATAGAAAACAACAATCGAACTACTAGTACTGACTTTGAATCGAAGTGTGCAGTAACACAAGATTTTCTAGTGAAGATTCTAAATCAGTTACTTATCTGAATTTATTAAAAAAATAAAATAAAATATCAGCGGCCATTTATGATCCTCCATACCCCCCCAATTTTTCTTCTGATTTCCAGCAATGCATCCTTTTCTGGTAATTCAAATGATTTTTCAACTTTTTGTTTCGGATTGAATTTCAACCAAAAGCAAATCATGACTTATTGTTCGAATTTCCCTCAAAAAAAGGTGCCAAAATGATCCGGAATGGGGGTTTAGATCATCCAAGGTTTCGTGTTTGATAGTTGGCGTGGGTTGGTTAGGAGATTAAGAGGAGAAGAGCGTGTATCATCATGATTAGAGAGAATAATTCATGAACAAAAGACTGTAAAAAGTGAGATCCGGAGAGGGAGGAAGAAGAGGAGAGGAAAAGCTACTGTGGTAGAGGGAATCTCAGAGTGGAATCGGCTTATAACAGCCTCGGAGGAATAAATATATAGGAGTTAGGAATCAATATAAGCCATTAGATTTAAGTGATGGGGGTCACCAATGTGACGCACTTTAAACTATTATTTACATTCACTCAATTTTTAAATCAAGACTTCAATTATCTAACAGTGATGACTAGTCGATTTATGGTCAGTATAATTTGATAATTCGGTACTTATACTTTCGTCATGGGAGCGATCTCACATACTCACGTCCACTTTATTTATTTGTCATAGCCCGTACACTTAAAGAATTTTCATATATACATATTTTAGTGAACAAAAACCCCCCTTTTTCTTTGAACCTTGGCACTAAATCTCATCTGCAAATCTGAAAACCAGACCCAGATGCTCTGATCATACCAGAATGTCAACTGTAATTTCAGCTGTTTCTGCCCCGAATCTAATGGAAAATGAGCAAATAGCAACAAGAATTGAAGGAACAAATGCAAGGGAAATATGGCTACTCAAGGTAGAGAGATATAAGAAAGAGAGAGAATTCTATTGATTTTTTCACAATACAGCAGCAGGTTCAAATGGACCTTTAGACACACACAAGACTCCATCCTAACATTCGCAAGCATCTTATTTTATAACTACTGCTGAATGTTAAGTTACATATATTTTGAAGAAAATGTACATTACATATTAACCGATTCTGATCAAATGAATAAGGTATAGATAAGTTGTCAAGTGGCCTAAAAAATTCCTTTAAAACCTGACTAAGACGCGGTAATCAGAATATTAGCCTCATATTGTCTTTGTTATTATTTTCTTTACTACCTTCGATCTCATAAAGATAACCCCATTTCTATTTTTACAAAGATTAAGAAAAATTCATTAAATAGTATTTGGAAAGTAAATTTAAAACAAAAGTGACATACATTTTGTGACTAATAGAAAAGGAACATGCAACTATCTTTACCAGACGGAGTAGTAATTTAAAAGAGACTGCAATTAGTAAAAATTAAGATGTGGAAACGAAATATCTACATCAATAGAGGTTATTCTATTTTTATTTAAAATTAAAAATAAAAACCTATATATACCCAAAAAGAGCTTCAAAACTAATCGAACAAGCACAAGTCTTTGTCTACAATTACAGAGGAGGGAGAAAACTACATTTTTCCGAATGTCAGGATTTGTACATAACAACATTAATTTTTAAAAATTAAGGTAAAATAAAATCAGAAAATAGACCCACCCGTAAAAGAGTCCTCTTCCTCTGCATTCTATTTTAGATATACATAATTAACTAATTAAGAAAAAAAAATATGTCAAGAAATATAAAACAGAGCAAAGACTCAAAGCCAGATTGCACCAGCCTCTTTTAACAGAGGCACAAGAGTGCCATTAATGTGAGATGCCATGACTCTGTCCATAGCACCCACAAGCTTGCCGCCAATGAACACAACCGGCACGGCCGATGAGGTGCCCAACAATCCGATAACGGCCTTCTCCATTTCTTCACCCCGGGGATTCTCGTCCACCTCGAAAACCGTCGCGTTCACTCCCATGTTGGAGAAGAGAGTCTTGATAGCATGACACATGCAACATGTACTTCTGCTAAAAATCACTACGGCATTCTCGGCCGCCAGTTGTTGTACGAGTCGTAAGGCGTCGATGGCCATCGTTTGGGAATGCATATTTTGATTTGTGTAGTGTGTATGTATTGCAGGAGATTGTAAGATTTTGTTTGGATTGATTTGGGAGAATGTGAATTGGTATTTATAGAGAGGAGAAGTGGGGTGATATATTTAACTACTAGTGTACTCCAAGTTGGCTAAGTGTGATTCGATGAATGTGTACACTTCAAATCCAAGACTCAAAAAGGTGAGAGTAGAGAATATAATATAAAATATACAAATAAATCTGTTATAAACATTATGGGCCGTGCAAAAATATAGTTGGTTAAGCATATAGGTACTAGGTCGCATCAGTTCCACTCTGGCCATTGTAAGATCTCAGACAATATTCAGACACGCTCTAGAACATGTATCAAATCAGTGAAAATTTTTCTTTTACACGACTTGACACGACATTCTTGGTGTAGAGAATTTACAAGCGTGTTTAAAAGATCCAATTCAACAATAAGTTGGGCCCTCTAAATGTATATGTCAGTCGTTCTTACTTGGTACTCAAGCAGTAGTACTAGAAATTTGTTCTCTCTTACTTTTTAGTCAAGCAGTAGTACTAGAAATTTGTTCCCAACATGGATGTATCCTTCGCACCATATATTGGATCGTTATTTGATTTTAAGTGAGGTGATATATAGAAAAATAGAATGCTAGAAGTGTGTGTCTATTGAGTCAGATCGGACCCTGTGTATGAAGCTCAACTATGTAATGTGACTGTTTTTTATTCGCGACAACACTTCATAGATAGAATCCAATCTGGCTCAATAGAAATTAACCTATAAGTGTTGCTAAAAAACTGTGTAAGAAAATTGGGTAAGTGTAGTGTAACTGCATGTATTTTTTTATTACGAACACATATAACGTGTGCAATAGATCGGAAGAGCACACATGTCCTAGCTAGGTTGTGTACCCAAAATATATATTATAAAAACGATTATTTTTGTATAAGAAATTTAAAATTTAAGAAAAGGAAATCGATGTTTTCTATACGTTTCATGCGAGTGTTGTTTTGTATTTGTTGGTGTTGTGATCTGCATTATATAAGTTAACAGCATTTTTCCATTTTCTTTAGAAAGCCATCAAAAGGTATTAGTTGTTGAACTAAATGCAATTAATCTAAAAGTTTAAACTGATAAATCAAGTCAATTTTATATTATTTATTACTCCCTCCGTCCCCTGAAAATATTCTCAGTTTTTTTATATTAGTCCCAATTTATAGTCTACTTTTATTACCTACTCTTTAAATTTTCTTAGAACATTCACACTGGTAGTGTTAAAATAGGTTGTTAGTGGAGTTGTTAGTTAACAACTCGAAAAACAACTTATACTGGTGGTGGTAAAGTAGTTGCTAACAGCATTTAATTTAACAAATTGTTAGTTTCATTGTTTAAGTTAACAATAAACTTAACATTTTGTGTGCTATTATTTGTTCTTTTTTATTTTAATTAAATTGTGATTAGCTCACTATTTGACTATTGAATTGAAAATTAACTTTAACACTCTTATTTAAAATCACTAATATGACACAAATTAATAATTAAATTTAACTTGCTTATGTGTCATTTAAAAATCACTAAAAACTCTACTTTTTACTTATGTGGATAGTTAAATCTAACAACATCAATGTAGATACTTTTATATGCTTATATTTAATGTGCATTGATATCAATAAATAAGAACTAATATAGTTGAATAACAATAAAATGAATATGCATATTAAAAAAATATTCATAAATTTCACTTTTTCGAGAACATTAATTGGACTTTTTTTATATATATGAAAATTGATATAGGACTATTTTCATGGAACAGAGGGAATATGTTATATCTTCAACATTAATGTGATTTTTTTTCATGGTTACCTATTTGGGGGTTCGGAGATTCCTACCTTTTTATTAAATCAAAAGACCATATAAAATCTTGAAATTGATCACCCACCAGACATCTTGCGAGATTATCTCACTAGACACATATGTGGTGGGTGATCATTGAATAATTTATGTGTGAGTTATTCAATACATGAATTATCTAATTATCACCCGCTACATGTGTGCCTGACGATATTATCTCGTAATACATTAGGCAGGTGATCAAAAGTTTTAAATTTTTTCTTTTTTTCTTATTTGATTACAAAGGCGGTGGAGAAGAGGGGTAGGTCAGATTTGAATTTAGGTAATCCCTGTATCGAGTTAGCCCGATAATCCATCCTTTTTTTTTTTTTTTGAAGTACCGAATTATATAATTGATTCATTTTCTGTTGAGTAAGCTATACGAACAGTTGGAATCTACATAATAATAATAATAATAATAATAATAATAATAATAATAATAATAATGGGTGCAGGCTATGTTTGTTGGGACATTATCATCGGGATTTTAATTGATTAGGATTAACTCGAATTTGGTCGGGATAATCGGATTTGGGCGGTTACTTTTCATTGCCTTACATAAAATAAAATATAAATTATTATTATTATTAAGTCAGGAAGAATGTCTGCAACTTTCCTTTGAATTATGAATCCGATAATTTGAGATGCAAACAGGGTTTATCCATTTTGGAATAAAACAACCATGTTATTACCTTGACAACATAAAGAATTACTTTAATTTTCTTTTATGAATATTATGATTCTAAATCTTCATTTTTATGAATAGTACGTAAAGTAGTATAGCACGAATTTACCCTTAAGATCGTATAATACTCACGAGACTAAAGTTTAAGAATCAAATCTTGAGAAATATGATTCTCACATGAAATTTATAAAATCGTTCAGACCCACCTTAATTGGACATAATCGTTTTGTTTGTTGTCACAACACGTCATGATTCCTATAAATATTAGCCTCATGGGGCTTACGATTTTATGCATGAATGAATCCTAGTACCACTTGTGTTAATAGCGTGACATGTCCATTATTCGGGGAAGTGTAAATGACTGAGCTAACTCACACTTAAGCAGCTCCAACGCCTATGGTCGGTCGAATGAGTCGTTAAACATACGATTTCTCCAAAAAATTGGAAACGAAACAAGCACGGGAATCGACTATTATTGGTCGTTTAACTAGATTCACCTAGATCACCCAGTTATTTCTAGTTTTATTTAGAAATGTGTACTTGTATATGATATATGACGACTTCAAAAGAACTTACTAATTATAGTAAGAGTTCTAAATGAGTTGCATTGAAAAAAAACCTTACTAAGGATTGCTTTAACACTTGATGAGCGGGATACAATTGAACTCAAGATATGTAAGTATAATACTCCCTGTCTTCATTCGTCTCAAAAGGATAGTTTACTATTTTAGTTTCATCTGTCCTAAAAAGATAGTCCAATTGCTATATCAAAATTTTATGTAATTTTTCCTTTCCATATTTAATCTTAGTTAATTAATTAGCCATTTAAAATACTTAGGCACCAAACTTTAAAAGGAAAATGAGTTAATCATTTTTTTAGCATAATATTTAAAATGTTCCTAGAATTCTAATGGATACGATTTGAATAGTTGTACTGATTTCAATATTAATTATACTTTCGTCAATGGTATCTATCCCAAATCATTAATTTTGCTTAAGGGCTAATTGTAAAAATACATATAAATTAAATATTTCAACTACATTACAACCTACTAATTTTTAATCTTTGTTAAAATACCTCTCGTTTTATCGTTGTGGGACAGGGAATAGTACAATTAGTTTCTTGTGCCATGTACATAAACCAGAAGACATTCATCGAATGAGACAAAACAACAAATAAATCTCACAATTTAAAGCCGTCACCCGAATAATGAGACCTTCGGCTGTTTATGTAAACTAAAACCATGACCAACCAATTCATTGCTTTTCCCAATGATGTTTATGTCTTGTCTCTTATTAAATTATTATTACAATATATTTCTATTTATTTCTCGACACCTAAGCTTTTGTAAGTTAATTGTAAATAAAAGTTACATCATCATATGAACAAATATGCTAATAAATAAAGTACATTATGATACATTAATTAATGACATGATTTTTGTTTTTCTATATGGCGAAGCCAGAGCGGTAGACGAGAAATAAAAGATCAATCTAAAGATATATAGTACCGAATAGTGCTATATGTATGATACTTGAATATGACTAGAATATGACTAGTATTAATTAATGTTTTATTTCAATTTACACCATTTAAACAAATTTATGCCAATTAGTTGAAATAATTGGCATTGAACCTCAAAGTCATCATAACTCCATTGTGAAGGAATTAGGCTGAGAAATCGTGTTCATAATTTTTACAACTTTGTTTTATTTATTTCACTTTGAATTATTTATTCTTTAGTCCCTGCACTTTGTATGTATTTCTTGTTATTATTAGCTTGAAGACAAATTGGGTGTTAGAGATATTTTCTCAGCCCCAATTCTTAGAGATTCAGAGAGGACGTCTTTAAAATTTGAATTCCACTACATTGTACTGTGATTCATGTACTATTAAATATATAAGAAGAAAGCCCTCTCACGCAATTGAGTGAGCCTCAAATTTTCCTAAAATTCTACTTGGCATCAGAGCCTCTCAATGGCGGATTTGCCTTCGTCGAATTCCACCACCCAGCAAACCATTGTTGCCTCAATGGTACCTATATTGTTGGTAGGTAACCAAACCTTACCCTTTGGCTCCTCACTCTCTCTAACACCCGCTGTGAAATTAGAGAAGAACAACAACTTGTTATGGAAGCATATGGTCACGCCTACCATAAAAGGGAATAACCTTGAGGCCTTTCTTATTGGAGATATACAAAGTGCCATAAGGAGTTTCAAAGTACTCAGGTTACTGGAGATTCTAGAACCAAAGTGGAGATGAACTCAAATCCGGAATATAAGAGGTGGATGTCTATAGACCAGCTACTGATAGGCTGGCTCTACTCCACCATGACTCCTGAAATTGCTCTGTGTGCAATGGGAGCAACTAGCTCACAAAAACTCTGGATAGCCATCAAAGCAATGTTTGGTGTGATGAACAAGTGAAGGGTTACGTTTCTCACCACAGAGCTGCAGAAAACCAAGAAGGGATCAATGTCTATTGATTAGTATCTCAACACACTGAAGCAACTTGCTGACAACTTGGAGATAGCAGGAAAAGCAATCTCAAATGAAGATCTAACTAGATGAGGAGTATACTCCCATAGTCGTTCAAATCAACAGCAGGGAGAGTATAACTTGGACTGAACTGCAGTCAGTCTTGATGACCTTTGAAAGTAGGACACAACAACAAACTGCTCTAAGAAGTGGAATGGCTTCTGTAAACATAAGCCAAACTTCTGCCAGCATTGCTCAAAGGCAAAGTTTTCTTTGGCATATTAAACCGTGGTAGAAGGAACAACAATAGCTACTACAAGGGAGGAAGAAATAGAGGCAAGGGTGGCAGATCTTCACAAAGTGAAACCAGAAAGAAACCTTGTCAGATTTGTGGAAAGAGATCGGAAGAGCGTCACATTGCAAAGGGTTACTGGGAAAGGTATCAATCTGATAGACAAATTGCGTATAGTGTAAATCAGCCTTCAGCCATGGTTGCTTCAGCCTCTACTATTGCTGACCCAGCATGGGATGCTGATTCAGAAGCCAGCAATCACGTGACTAACAGGGTAGAGGACATCTCAAAACCTACTGAATATGGAGGTAAGGAATCATTGATGGTTGGTGATGATAGTAAGTTAAGACTTACACATATTAGAACTGGTGTCTTAAAAATTTTGAACAATACTTCTTTAAAGTTGAAGAATATGCTTTGTTTGCCAAGAATTAAAAAGAATTTGTTGAGTTTTTCACAACTTACAACTGATAATGATGTGCTAATTGAGTTTCATTCTGGTTTCTGTGTTGTAAAGGACAAATCAACTCGGGCAGTTCTGCTGCAAGGGAAGCATAAAGATGGGCTTTACCAGTTTCAAAATTTGAAAAAAACCACTCCTGGTTCAGCCTCACTGAATAAATTTCATGTTTGTGTCTTTTCTGTTCTATCAAATCTATCTAGTAGTTTTAAATTGAGTCAGTGGCATATGAGACTAGATTACCATACCACTAATGTTATGTTAAAAATGTTGGAGTCCTGTAATCAGTCATTTATTATCAATGAGAATATATCCTCTTGTGATGCTTGCCAGTTGGGAAAATCACATGCTTTACCTTTCAAAACTTCTAACTCACATGCTAATTCACCATTGGAATTAATACACATAGATTTATGGGACCTGTTCTTGCTCTCTCAACTTCTGGTTTTAGATACCACATTATATTCATTGATGATTTCAGTACACACACTTAGATTTATCCCTTTAAACAAAAATCAAGAGCTGTAATAGCCTTTACACAATTCAAACTTCTAGTTGAAAACAAATTTGAGAGAAAAATCAAAACTATACAATGTGATGGAGGAGGGGAATTCAAAATCTTCTCCAACATTTTACAAACCTTAAGGATTCAAATAAGAGTTTCTTGTCCATAGACGTCAGCCCAAAATGGGAGAGCTGAAAGAAAACATAGGCATATCACTAAGACTGGCTTAACCCTATTAGCTCAAGCAAAGATGCCTCTTACTTATTGATGGGAAGCTTTTCAAACAGCCACATAACTGATAAACAAGCTTCCCACTCTTGTGCTGAAAACGAAGTCATTTCATGAAGTTTTACACAATAAGAAATTTGATTACTCCAAACTAACAATATTTGGATGTGCTTGTTTTCCTTGTCTCAAACCCTTTCAATCACAAAAATTAGTTTTCACTCTATAAAGTGTGTGTTTCTAGGGTACAACATTTCACATAAAGGATTCAAGTATCTAAGCCGAATAGGAAAAATCTATCTGTCCTGACATGTTGTTTTTAATAAGACTGAATTTCCATTTCATAATAGTTTCCTTAATAGAGTCACTAGTTCTAAAACCTCAGAAGTTGTTCAAACTCTACCCAAGATTACTCAATAACAACCTTACACAAACTCTACTGGTACAGCCCATCAGGCTGCAGACCATGTTTCAGAGCAACCTGTTGTTGAAGAAAACAACTCAAATAGTTGTGGAGAACAACATGGTGATGACATTGATAATTGTGGTCAAGAAATTGTTTCTAGAAATGTTACAACAGAACAATCACAGTTGAATATAATGGTTGGAAGGCAATCAAGTGTTGAACGTGATAATATTGATAACAGAACATCAGGACATCATATGGTGACTAGAAGTAAGACAGGTATATTCAAATATAAAACTTATTTGGCTAATGCAAAAGAGAATGAATTTGCTGTTGATGAGTTAGTTGCTGAACCTAGTTCTGTGAGCACTTGAGAATAGTAATTGGAAAAATGCTATGAATAGGGAGTACAATGGTTTAATTAAAAATCAAACTTGGGTATTGGTTCCACCCAAAGTTGGTCAGAAATTGATTGATACTAAATGGGTATTTAGGGTGAAGAATGATCGAAATGGTAAAGTTCAACAATATAAAGCTAGGTTGGTTGCAAGAGGATTTCTCCAAATTGCAGGAATTGTCTTTCATGAGGCCTTTAGTCTAGTAGTTAAATCTTCTACACTGAGAATTGTTCTTACTTTGGCAATTTCTAGAGATTGGTGCATAAGAAAAATAGACATAAAGAATGCCTTCCTGAATGGAACATTAAATGAAGAGGTTTACTTAACTCAGCCTAAAGGTTTTGTTGACTATGGTAAACCAAAGTTCGTATGCAAACTGAAAAAGGCATTACATGGTCTTAGGTAGGCACTAAGAGCTTTGAAGAATTGTCTAGGACATTGATTACTTGGAAGTTTGTTCAATCCAAGGCTGATAGTTCTTTGCTTTTCTACACAAATGAAAAGATACATTATATTTGGCTTAATATATGTTGATGACATTATTGCTACTGGAAATGACAAGATGCAACTTCAGAAATTCATAAATCAGTTGAATCACAAATTTGCTCCAAAGGATATGGGGAATTTGCATCATTTTCTTGGCATAGAATTGAAGAAAGACAGCTGTGGCTTGCATCTATCCCAAACAAAATATATAGTAGATTTGCTCAACAGGTTTAATTTTCAGATTCTTAAACCAAGCAGTAGACCTATGAACTCTAAGAAGTTATTATCAAAATTTGATGGGAAGGAAACGGAGAATTTAACTTTGTACAAAAGTGCAATAGGTGGGCTGCAGTATCTTGTACACACTAGACCTGATATTATGTTTGTAGTAAATAGATTAAGCCAATTTTTGCAAAGTCCCACTGATATTCATTGGAACGCTATTAAGAGGGTGTTCAGGTACTTAAAAGGCACAATTAATCATGGAATTCTGATAAAGAAGTCTGATACCCTAAATATTCAAAGATTCTCAGGTGCTGATTGGGCCTCCTGCTCTGATGACAGGAGGTCCACTATAGGATATTGTGTTTATCTTGGTGATTCACTGGTTTTTTGGTTGTCAAAAAGACAGTGTAGTCTCCAGGTCATCCACTGAATTGGAATATAGGTCTTTAGCTCATGATCTAGCTGAAATCTCATAGATTGAGTTATTACTTGGTGAGTTAAAATTGAGACCAGAACAGATATCTACTATATGCTGTGACAATTTAAGTGTTGTTGTATTGGCATCAAATCTAGTGTTTCATGCTCGGAGTACACACATAGAACTGGATAGTCATTAAGATCAGAGACAGGGTTCTTGAGATGAAACTTTCGATTGCATATGTTCCGATAGCTGATCAAACAGCCGACTTGTTCACTAAACCACTTGCAGTCTCAAGGTTCAATTATTCAAAGGACAGGCTAGAAATTACATAGGTGTGCGCTAGAAATTACATAGGTGTGCTCTAGCTTGAGGAGAGGAGTTGAATTTATCGGCATTGAACCTCAAAGTCATCAGAACTCCATTGTGAAGGAATTGGGCTGAGAAATCGTGTTGTTAGTTTTTACAACACTATTTAATTTATTTCACTTTGTATTATTTATTCTTTAGTCTCTGCACTTCGTATTTCTTGTTATTATTAGCTTGAAGAAAAATTCGGTGTTAGACATATTTTCTCAGTCCCAATTCCTAGGGATTCAGAGAGGGCGTCTGTAAAATTTCAATTCCACTAAATTGTACTGAGATTCCTGTACAGATTAAATATATCAAAAGAAAGCCCTCTCACTCAATTGAGTGAGCCCCAAAATTTCCTAAAATTCTACGCAATTAACACTTTAAACTGTCGTCGAAGGCCTCCACCCACCTTGGCGACCTACTAACCAGAAAACTCCCATCAATCGTTTGGTGGGTGAGTTTTTCAAGATTATTTTTGTAGCACCCTCGAATATTCTAAAATTTCTATACTACCTGAAGAATAAAAATTTTGAATATTATAATATATATACAAATTGTGTGTAACTGAAAAAATATTTTTCTCAAAGCATTTTCGAGAAGGAATAAATTAGAGCAAATATAATTCATTTTCAAAGTATTCAAATATATTTTTATAATAATAATAGTAATAATAATAATAATAATAAAAGAAGCCGCATTTATCAGATGAATTAGAAGCTTTCTTTGCTAGTCAATCTTAAAAATTTGTAAACTACTCAGATGGAATTAATCAAGCAATGTCAGGGATTTTAATAAACAAAGAAGAAGGTAATGATAAAAAGAAGAAGCATTATTCATAACTATAAATTAAGAAAGAGGTTGGAAGACGAGGAGTACAAGAAGATCACAGTGTAAGAGAACAATCATCGAGAAGGTATAAGCAAAAACAAGGGCTCATGGTGTATATGTGGCAAGAAAAGTCATCATGCTTACATTTGCCGATTCAGAAAAATGCTAATAGAAGGCAATATAATAACTCATGTTGACTAAAAAGGTTACAAGAGTGAAGAAGAGTAGAACTTTGAGGTATAAAGTGCAATTATTTAAAAGCCCATGAGGAGTGATCAAAGTCAAGTGTACAAAATGAATCTGAAGTATATTTCTATATCTAGAATTGTTTGATACAAAATATTAGCTTGAGGACCAAGATCTCAAATGTTATCTCGTGAAGAGTCATCTGAAAGTGATTTCTTTGACAACTGACATCATGATGATGTGTTTCACGAAAAGTCATCTTAGCATATACTAGGGATGGTAAAGTCACATTTAGAGAATACAAAAGATGAGTTACTTACGGAAAATGAAGAGAAATCTTGGACGGCGTCAAAGATGGATAAGCTGCTAGTGTTGAAAAAGATAGGAAATGAGCCACAAGGTCTGGTGACCAAACTCCAAAAGAATCTCAAGGGAATTGATGTTGTGCATAGGTCCAGTGACAACAAATAAATTATAAAAACCAATCAAAGTCTTTTGAAGATGGAGTTACATCTGCAACCATTTTAAGAGGAAGCTCAAGTAATCTATATCTATATACATATTTATATATATATATATATATAAAGGCACTTAAGTGCCCATTGCTTTTTCCCGCCCATTTTATTGTTGTAACTCTTGATCAAGCTCTTGCAATACCGTTTGTAATGTGCTTTATTTAGGTTTTAATTTTTTCTTTCCCACAATTTTTGCTAATAATTAGCATCTTTTTCCTCCCAACCTTCCTTTTCTAGGATCTGGAG
>CAVNYN010233821.1:25261-95818 GCA_963692815.1 Nyctanthes arbor-tristis
AGATCTACACCATTGCCTACACTCTTTCCCTACACGCGCTCTTCCGATCTATGAGTTACTTACGGAAAATGAAGAGAAATCTTGGACGGCGTCAAAGATGGATAAGCTGCTAGTGTTGAAAAAGATAGGAAATGAGCCACAAGGTCTGGTGACCAAACTCCAAAAGAATCTCAAGGGAATTGATGTTGTGCATAGGTCCAGTGACAACAAATAAATTATAAAAACCAATCAAAGTCTTTTGAAGATGGAGTTACATCTGCAACCATTTTAAGAGGAAGCTCAAGTAATCTATATCTATATACATATTTTTATATATATATATATATATAAAGGCACTTAAGTGCCCATTGCTTTTTCCCGCCCATTTTATTGTTGTAACTCTTGATCAAGCTCTTGCAATACCGTTTGTAATGTGCTTTATTTAGGTTTTAATTTTTTCTTTCCCACAATTTTTGCTAATAATTAGCATCTTTTTCCTCCCAACCTTCCTTTTCTAGGATCTGGAGAATCTTTTCCTAATTTGTTGCTGTAATTGATTTATTCTCTCTATGTTTTTTAGGATTATGTCTCCAATCTCTTTGCAATCTTCTATTTTTACAGCAACTTTCCTTTTGGTTTCTCTTTTGAAATGCTAGAAAAAGATTCAAGCTGGGCTGTTGATTGAAACGACCTTGATTCGAACTCCTTCCACCACTAAACAATATCTTTGTTCGAGTATAATTATTTTTTTTCCACACAATATTGGCTGCATTGAGAATATGACATCTCTCTATTCGTATTACGTTTTAGTAAAACATTTTTCTTATCTCTGTTCGTATTACCATGTGGCTGTTAAGTTTATCTCAAAATCAAAGTTCCGCCTCTTAATCGGCTGATGCACCTACTTCGGTTGGAGTTGATGAGAATATGTACTAAGCAATTACGGACTATGTTTCCAGTGCTGGCATTTTCCTTTGTTAATGTATTACAAGATTTCTAAGCTGAGATTATCAAACTGAAACAGGTGAGCTTACGTTTCATTATATGAGTTGCAGTAGGTGAGTTTCCTCAACATCCCCACCCCCCTCCTTTAGTAGCCCGAGATAATTTAGTTTTAGTTTTTTTCTTCTTCTTCTTTTTTTTTTTTTGGTCAGGTTAGTGCTAATTTTGAAATCTATGCTCCACAGTTGTGTTGTTTTATAGAATTTCAGCTCCATTTTTTACTAAATTCATTTTATTTGGCCTTTTTTGTTTCAATAATTGAGTGAGTTCTATACCACACTCACTTTTAAATAAGCCTTCATTAAACATGAATTTTAGTAGAAATGGCTATTTGAGAGACTAGGTGGAACCAAGGTTTACGCAAGAATGTCGCGTAATGAAGGTTTGCCACTTTTCCATATTTTATCAAACCTCTATTTTTATTTGATCTTGATATTATTCACCTTAGACAACTTGAAGTTTTATATATTTAAAGTTGACTATGTATATCTGCTTTGAAAAGCTCTATTCTTTCTGCGTGTTAATTAATGATTATTCAAACAATGAATAGGGCTGAGAGAAATGTGTGAGTCTAGCATGAAATTTCAGATTTCCTGTAGGAATGCAGCATTACGCAAAACTTACACCCCTTGTATGTTCTCTGCACTATACCACTAATTGTAACTATTAGTGTTGTTTGCTTTTTCTAGACCAATAAATAATAAGTTGGTTTAGCCTGCAAAAGGAAAGGGTTTCCTATCTACAACTTTATATTTCTTCTTGTATATGATTAGGGTTTGCATAGCTGTTAGTTTCTTGTATATGTGTAGATTTGAATTTTATGATTAGGTTTAAAGCAATTCTGCATTATACATGCTGTCTAAGAAATGTTTAACAATACACAAAGTGTCCTAGTCCTTTTTTAGGCTCAGGTTCTGTAGTTACTAGCAGTTGCTTGGAGAAGACTTCACATATTTCGGAAAGTGAAGAATAACCTCACTGGCATGTTTCAGATTTTTTGCTCAGTCATGAAAGAAGCATGCTATGCATCTTCATTGATCTCATATGATTATATTTTGTTTCCCACCTTGAATTTGTAGGGTTAACAATGGCTGAGAGAAATGGGTATGGTTATTGGTTTTGAAAGGACACATACTGCTATATATACTAGAAATAATGGGTCATTTGCAACTTGGTGTCAATATATATATATCTGTGTGTGTGTGTGTGTGCGTGTGTGTATTGAATGTCTTAATCCTATAATATAATCATTTGGATTGTAATTAACCTAACTTGCCTCATACATAGGTATGACACATCCCGCGGCTTATAAATTATGTAATTTCTAACATGAGTAAAGAATCTCTAAAAAATTTCTGACTTACCAAGCATGCTACAAAAGTTTAAAAAAGTCATAGCATTTGGCAAAAAAAGATTAAATAAGGGTAAAAAATAAATAAATAAAATTATACCATGATCAATTTGCCAAGCTTGAGTTCCATTCTATATATAATTATGTGCGTTTATCAGTTTTCACTATCTACTTTTGACGTAAATTTAATGGTGATTGACTATTCAACTTCTTATACATCAGTATTATTATTTATTTATTTTTAGAATTATTTTTTCCGTGCAACGCACGGGTGCAATACTAGTTTGAGGTATAGAAAACCTTGCTAAAATTAAAAATATACTCAAGGCAAGAGATCGTGAAAAACATACAAAGGTAACTCCAAATCATTGGCTAAAGGAACAATATCGCGAAACATAAGTTATAAGAATACATTAGACTTGCAAAGAGCAGTTGAAAAGACAATAGTTGAACATGAGAAATGGAGAAAGCCAAATAGAGAAGAGCTCATCGCATTAGTAAAAAGAGTATGGATGAATGACACAGATCAAGTTCCATAGATATTAGGCTTGTTCTCAATACAATGGGAAGAAAGGACTTAAATCAAAGAAGATGATGCTGAAGGGGTGAACCGAGAACTTACCAAGGTTATAAATTCTTAACATCCCATATCATAATGACTCAATCTAAAGTTAAATCCAAATCATCCCCCATCCGTTCGCAAAATTTCTTTTGGTCAATCTCATGACTAGAACAGAAGATTCCTCCGATCAATCAAACAATCAATTTTATAGTATTTCTAGTGCCTTTATATGAGATCATACAATCCTAGTTGGCATTTGGTTCCATGAATATACCTTTATATTCAACTTAAGTTGGAATGACTATATTATACACAGCCAACTGATAGGGCAATTAATATAAGTCTCGTCTATCCTTTCTAATATTCCGATCTCAAAATTCAAAAATTTTCTAGTAAGTATCTATTGTCACATCTCATATTTTACCTAAATTGTATATATCAAAGTATAACCTCATAACAAATCACTAGTTTAAGTGATTTCTCCACCAAGATGGAATTTTAGGTACCCTAAAGCATAACATATGAGAGGGAATTCAAAAGTCCAATACCGAATCCTATATACTTTCTTCATTGAACCACTTCACTGTACTAATTTCAAAATTCCAGTATTATACAAATCCATCTGAATCTTTAAAGAATTGTTTTCTCCTAACACATTTTTCCATTCTTTCCTCAAGATTGGAAATATGCAATACTTATCTAATGGTTCAACAAGCAAACCTTTCACTCGGTGACAATATAATACTAGGCGCCCAACCACACAAGACACCATGTCAACATCAGGATGAAACCATGTAAAACACATCCTCATCAATCACATGCATGCATGCTTTATGTGCATATGTGTGCCCATTAAGATCAACAAGATAAACTGTTGTAAGTTGTAATTCATAATTGTGATAAATTAAATGAAATATCAAGTAACAAATAATCTCACATAATATGTTATGAGCAAGATATCAAAGTGGATGCGCTTACCATTTTCTTCTTTAAAAAAATTATGAAGAGTAAAAGTTTATGTATGGATAAAATAGACAAAACTCAATTAGAGAAGTTTAAATCAATTATTCTTTTATAACATGTCTCCTGAAAATTTCTCACACGAAAATAAACTCAAGTACTCATTTCATTGAAAAACAACGTATATTTATTTACAAAAATCATGTAGAAATTTGTCAACATTTTAATTTCAAAAATTCATTTCTTATAGATCTTTTAATGTTTGTACTTGACTTCAAAAGATACTCAAATATAAATGGAGTTTTTTTCAGATAAATGTGCTTAACTAACCTAGAAAGAAATGTTGATGTTGTCAAGTGCCAAAATTATCATACTCTTTTCTTAATTAAAAGCCATCATAAAAAAGAAATGAATTCTTAGATTTTCTTAGATTTAAGATAAAAAAGTTAGAATTTAGATGAATTAAAATTATTATAGATATTTAGCCAAATACTTTTACCTATATATAAACAAGTAAAACATAACTTTTAATATAAAGTTGGGTTTAACTAATATTTGAATTTCTTTTCCCTTAACATAAGGTTGATATGATAAAGTTTTTAAGATCTCAAACATTTTTTTAAAAAACAATAAGGTGAGATGCTAAGCCAAATTAATATTCTATTATTTATCATCATAATAAACAACAGATGTAATTAGAAGCTAATGCTTGACCATAAGATAATAATTATTTAATTCAAATGTAACATTGACAATTGAGTATACGTGGAGATTATATAAGTATAGAGCAAAAAAAATAAACTTTCATAATGCTTGAGTGGCTGCTTTCAATATTTCTAATAACAAAATAAAATTTATTTTAGTAAAAGCAAATGAGCATCAAAGACTCAAAGTGAATCAGCATCATAATAATAACATAATACACTTTTGTTTGAAAGTAATAGTCAAATATTTGAAATTATAATAACAATAAGACATATTTAAGCAAAACACCTATTTTCTGCCACATATTTACATTTTAGTTAACCCTAACAAATCACACTTCAAGATGATTACACGTGATTATTAGAAACTAAATGTTTTATGGTACTATATATTATTTTAAATTATGCACATTCACGTCATAAATATAATGCATATAGATCAAGAAATCACTTACGTTTTTATTGAACTCCAAGTAATCATAGAACATATGTGCACTGAATAGTTTTCAGCGTCTATCAAGCCATGCTCTGATTCCACCTAAGATGCAACACTCTTGAATATTCTAAAATTTCAATGTTACCTGAAGAATAACAATTTTGAATATTATAATATATACAAATTGTCTGTAATTGGAAAATTATATTTCTCTAAGAATTTTCGACAAAGAATAATTTAGAGCAAACATTTCATTTTCAAAGTATTCAAATATATTTTTATAATAATAATATAATAATATTAATAGTAATAAAAGCCACATTTATCAGATGATAAATAAAATTCACTTATTAATACAGGCGGAAAGATTGAAGGCTGTATTTTAAAAAAACTTTACTTTTATAAGATAGTACTAATTATTTTAAAATAAAAACATTTGTAACCTTTAGGATGTCCCTAGTAGTAGACCCATAATATCACAGTCAGGATTCCAACGCACAGTCCTTTGATTACCTTGGAGTAGCTGTCAATCTTCGTCACTTGCATGGTCACCCTTACAATGCAAAACTATATGAGCTAACGCTCAACAAGTAACGGCATGCATATGCATATGATGCCTATATGTGACTCCGTACACCACAAAGCAAATAGGGCCTACATCACTCGTGTAAAATATCGCATGGGCTCATAATCAAAAGGCCTACACGTACATGCCTTGCCCGAAGGTCTGTCATAGTCTCTCCTCGACTCAGGATCCTTCTACGTGTCCATCGTTGCCTGAGACGACAAGGACTTACCAAAATCATCAAACAATCAATACCTGGCCATAACATATAATCACGGGGTCTCAACAGTGCAACCAGTATATATACCCAGTTAGCAGTCGGCGGGCCCCTAGCACTCATAAGTGTATATACGTAGAAGACAAATATAATACGAAGTAACTACACAGGAATCACATTGTCCTTGGTAGTATCTAATCATGTCAATCATCATGTCACATGCATATTCTCATCTCTGTTATCTTACTCAAATAGGTGCATATGGCCTACGACGTCATATGTTCAACAATATATGTCTCAATGGTGTCAAATATGTCATACTCAACTTTCACGTTTCATAACAAAGATAGTATCATATAAATATTATAGGATATGACAGACATTTAAATATCACGTTGTCACATACAAGCACACAATCCTATATATTATTTTGTATTATAGTTAAACTGTTACTTACTTTCGTCCTTAGGTATCAAATGACGTTAGTACTTTTGACACTTCCAAGATATTGCAAGAATCATCATTGTTTTTCCCACTTTGTTAGATTTATTCTAAAATCTGTAGAAATAAGATTCTTATGTTGTTTATCACCGTAATACTAAACTAAGACAACATGACAATTAATCGAAACTAAAACTCTTATCAAGTCGTTAAAACCACGCCCGAGTAGTATAGAGAGTGTAATAGAACTCATTCATATTAAATTTCGGGTGCGCGTCTTAGGAGCAAGGGGCACAACCCCCGTGAAATTTATCAAAGGAGGCGCACCCCTTGAAGGGAGGGGGGGGGGTCACATGAATGTGGGATGGAAAAAAAATATATTTTATTTATTTATTTTTTTTAATTAATTTGTTTATTTCAGTACGTTTTGTATTTTCTTATTTCATATTTCAACTCAGTGTTTGGCGTATGAAACAAAGTCCAATTAAGGGATTCTTTGTACCCAAGTGAACTTTTAATAGAGTAATTTATAATGGTACTTCTAAAATTCTAAAATTTCATTACAATAAAATTTATGGAACTTTTAATAATCACTTATGTATTCCACATTCTTTTTATTTACTAACTAACGACTTTAAAATTCTTAATTGCTAATAGAAGTATCTTGAAGTATAATTTAAATTTAAATTCTATCAAAATTTCACATGATCTGCAAAGTTATAAAAATAGTATTTTAAATTTGGGGTGCTACAATTTTGGCCTAGCAGTGACTTATTTGAATGTGATTCTATACGCATTATGTTTGCACTTGTACTTTTAAAAGAAACTAGACAAGAAGCTTATTAGGCTTCATTTTTCAGCCAAAAAAAAAAAAAAAAATTGATGAGACAAAATTTTAGAATCATAGTTTGAATTGTGTCGCATTGGTTAGATGGTCAGCTTCCGATTAGGAGGTTTTAGGTTCAAACCACAACTATCCTCCACTATGTCTCGTTGTATAAAAAATAATAATTAAACAAATTAATTTGGAAGAAACCATTTTCAAAAATTAATTAACATCTAAAGTATATCATTTCTCGTCTAATGATCGAGAGTTAGATTTGGCAAAGTGGATCGTGAGCCGAAAATTCGGTAGCTCAGCACGTGCTTGCTAGAAGGCGAACCCCGAGCTCGAGTGTGAACGCGCGTGTTCAGATTGGTGAGCTGAGCTGAAGAGGCGAGCCCGAACACTAAAAAGCTGCCAACAAGCAGCTCATCAAAAGAATGAACTCACGAGCTGGCTCAGGCTCAGCTCACAAAAATGTGAGCCTGAACCTGAGCACAAACATATTTCATCTTGGCTCGCCGAATTTTAGTTCAGTCTCGTCAGCCAACGAACCTGAGCTGAGCACGAATATGACTCGACAAGCCAAGCTCGGCTCCACACCGTTTTGCCAACCCTACGCGAGATTTAGCTTGGTGATGTTCATTAACCAAAATAATTCACTCAATTTTTACTTTTTAACAGATATATAAAATGACGAAACCTCAAAGCCATGTGCATAGCATGATAATTTTAGTTGAACTTTGAAAGTTGAATAGATAGATAAATGAATGGGAGACCTGTCAATGACGGTGGATTTGTCTCTCTTGATGTATCCCAGACATTGTAGCATTTTTATTTATTTATTTATTATTTTCTTATTTTGGGAACATATTTTAATTGTTGTCTCCCCTGTCCATTCTCACTTTATATATCTCAGACAGTGTAGCATGCCCAACATGATTAAATAATTCTCATTCATCAAATTCGACGTTACACCTTTACTCATTCCCAGGGATGTAGTATGTCTTAGTAGTATATACTATATGAATGGAATTTGAATAACAGAAAATTAGTAGTAATATAATAAGATATAAGCAAAAGCGGCCGGCATTCACAGAATACTAATCAGTGAGTAAGGAAGAAATACTCGAAGCCTGTATTTGATATACTCCCCCAATCTCATAAAAATAGGCCCATATCAACTAATCTTGTAGATTAAGAAATGTAAATTAATGTGGTTAGAAATACAAAATTTACACTTAGTTCCCTAACATGCCCTTACTAAAGACTAATTCAATTTAATATACTACAACTTTATTAGTAGTTGGACTAAGGGTTTATTTGTTAAAGAAATTAATTGTTCAACCTCGTTTATATAAGTGGACTATAATGCAAGACAAATAAAAATAGGAAGTGGGCCTATTTTGATGGGACGGAGGGAGTAATTTTTTTAAAAACAGATTTGTCCTCTCACTACAAGTGTTTCTGTACTAAAAAAAAAAAAACAGTTGTCTCCCCGTGAATCCGTGATACAAATAATGCTGCTCCAACCGCCAAGTCCCTACTTAGATAAATCTGCACAAAACCTAAATCACCAGAAGGAAAAGAGCATAGAGAGAATTTGGACCAAAAAGAAAGCAAGAAATTTGTGTGTGCGATTGCTGGAAAATTACCCCCTTACATATATATAGGTGAAGAGCTTGCGTCTTCGCTTAAGAGTCAGGTTAGTTTGGGTAATTTCATTTTAAGTCCCCAACTTTTTAACTTTGAATCAATTTTGTCTCTTTGTTTGGGCTTACAAGGCTCTCAACCTTTCATTTATTGTCGTGTTATATCCCCAATATCGCATTTTGTTCTCAACTTTCCAATTTTCTCCATTAACCTCTATTAAAATGACCATTATACCCGATTCTTTATTTTGACTATAGGTCTCCAAACCTTAAGTTTTATACAATTTTGTCTCCATGCTTTTTTCTGCATATAGGAACCCCCCCCAAACGTTTGACTTATTCTCACGGTTCAATATGGTGACATTGGGAATTAAAGATTTTCAAATGTCTAGTGTGATTTCAGCTTTGTTAACTGGTTTGCAAAATCAAAGTTTCAGGGTCAGTAATTTGAAGAAGTCTCTTGTTACAATGGTAGAATTGTTGCAACTTGCAGAGTTGCATATTGATCAGGTGAAAGTGTTGACTGCCTTCGCTCATTTTGATGTTGATCAATTGTTAAGGAAAGCTTTAGCTGGACAAAAAGCCTCAGCGTGATGGAATTGTACATCAATCACCACAGTATGATTCTCTGCGAAGTAAGTAGTGAAATAGATTTGTTGCACCTCAATGCAACACACCCCGTACAGGTAAGCACCAGCTCCTTCTCTCAAGCCTAAACGCCCTTTTATTGATGCTATCAAGGCAGTGGATGCTATAGAGGCAAATAAACGACGAGGTTACATGTAAACAACGTTGGCAACTCTATAGCGATTACTTTCCAATGCTGTGTGTTGGCCACCCAAGCTTTTTTCAAAACTAGAGTATAGTGACAAGTCTAAATTCTGTCAGTTTCACAAGGATCACAATCATAAAACGGAGGATTGTTATCAACTGCGGAGGGTACTCTTAATAGGCTAGCAGATGTGCGTAATTCGTCTAATAATGGTGCCAATAGATTGCGTGCTGGTGTTATTCATGCATCACCAGAGAAGCAGCAACGGGAGGTGATTCAATAAACAGTAGTGATGGTAAAAGAGAAACTGAAAGCAAAAGAAGCATGAAAACCGATGCTAAAAGAGAAAGAAGAGTGAAAACCATCCCTCATGATCTCCAGTTCATCTCATTTTTATAGCTCTCAATCATTATATGATTGTTTATAGAATTTAGTACTATTTAATGTGTTTAATGGGTGAGTATTAATGCATTCGTGAGCTATTATAATTGATTAAGGCGACAAGAATTTATCACATCGCTTCGCAATGTAGGGTGATCTAAGGTAATATCGTTGCTCAATGTGCTATTTGATTACATCATTGAGTGATATGATCCAATATCAATTGTCCCCCTCAAATGAGTTAAACGGATGTTTTGACTATAATTAACTTCGTTAGTTGCACTATAGTTGTTTTGCTTTGGGTTTGATGGTTTTTGGATGATATCATATCATCACGTCTTTTATGGTTGAGATACCTATTTGGACATTTGGTTTGAGAGTGCTTGTAACTACCCATTGCTTATTGTGATATATTACCGAAATGAATATTTGTAGATTATTTTACAATGTAAATCTTCACATTAAGTGAGCTGAATTACTTATTGGAGTTAAAATCATCTCTTAGAATGATATGTGGCCATGTGATTTATTGAGTAATTGTAGATCTTCCACAAACAGAGTTGAAATTACTCAATAGATAGATAATGATTGTAGATCAAATGGATTTACAATCTGTAATTACTTATTGTAGCTTGCAAAGATATATAACAAGTAATTGTACATCAAGTGGATGTGTGATATGTAATTACCCATTGTAGATTGCAAAGATCTATAATAAATAATTGTAAATTGCAAAGACCTGTAACAAGTAATTGTAGATCAAGCTGATATGAGATATGTAATTACCCATTGTAGATTGCAAATATCTGTAACGAGTAATTGTACATCAAGCTGACGTGTGATCTGTATTTACTCATTGTAGATCACAAAGATCTGTAACAAATAATTGTAGATCAAGATGATATGTGATCTGTAATTACTCATTGTAGATGGTAAAGATTTATAATGAGTATTTCGAGATCAAGATGATATGTGATCTGTAATTACTCATTGTAGATGGTAAAGATTTATAATGAGTATTTCTAGATCAAGATGATATGTGATCTCTAATCAAATGATGTAATGAGTAATTTTGAAATTACCTAGATAAACAATGATTGTAGATCATCTCTCATAATGATCGGTAATCATGCGATGTAATGAATAATTGTAGATCTCCACGAAAGGAGCTGAAATTAGTCATCAACATATAGAAAATTGGCACTACTTTTAGCATATCTATGAACCTCAATTCATACGATGATCTCCACGATATGATATTACACCTGTTGTAGATCTCTATGATATTATTTTTTGGAATGATCTGTAATCATACGATGTAATGAATAATTTTAGATCTACAGGAAGGGAGCTGAAATTACTCATCAGCATATAGATAATGATTGTAGATCATGTTTTGGAATGATATGTAATCGTGTGATGTAATGAGTGTCCGTAGATTGCTTTATTGGCAATATGTGATGACTCATTGTAGATCATGGATAAGGAACATGATCTATAATGAGTGATTGTAGCTGAAATTACTCATCAGCATATATATAATAATGATTGTCGATCATTTTTTAGAATGATCTATAGCCATGCGATGTGATGAATAATTGTAGATCTCTACGAAGAGATCTAAAATTACTCATCAGCATATAGATAATGATTGTAGAAAAATTTTCGAAATAATCTGTAATCATGATCTGTAATGGGTGATTGCAATTCGCTTAAGGTGTTGATTTGTAATCACGCATTGTATATCATGGAAAGTGATGATCTATGATGAGTGATTGTAGATCACTGAAGGCAGCAATCTATAATGACTTTTTGTAGATCGTAGACGATGCGCATCGACTAACATTGTGGTAGAGAATACACTTCGATTCCAAACAAAGAGAATTGTCTTCTAGATAAGAATATAGCTCCAAGTAGTCTTGCATGGAGACCTACAAAGAATTCACAAACTTTGATTTATATCTCAGTATGATACTTCTCGAATCAAGTGCCTAGATAAAGAGTCTCATGTAGCTGACAAATCATGCAATCCTCTAGTCGCTTGTCTTTGGAGTGGCTCCAATTCAATTTCTTAGAAAGTAGTCTGATAGAGTAGTTCATCTATTTGAATTCAAAAGCACAAACACTCCATAAATGATGCTAGTAATCCCATCATCATCCGTTGTAGGTTTTTTTTTTTTTAACTTTGAAATAAAAAACAAGGATTTGAAGAAAATTATGAAATTCAATATCAAGGGAATTTTGACATAGCTATTTTGAAATCATTCCCGCAGAAGGCGCCAATAGATGCCAAAAGAGAAAGAAGAATGAAAACCATCCCTCATGATCTCCAGTTCATATCCTTTTTATAGCTCTCAATCCTCATATGGTTGTTTATAGAATTTTAGTACTATTTAATGTGTTTAATGTGTGAGTATTAATCCATTAATGAACTTCTATAATTGATTTAAGTAACAGCAAAGAATTTATCACATCCCTTCGCAATGTAGTGTGATCTAAGGTCATATCGTTGCTCACTATATTATTTAATTACATCATTAAGCGATGATCACATCATTGAATGATATGATCCAGTATCAAGTAGCTTATTCTCAACCACTGTAGATAAATACCATTGCTGCTGCTACTTGTTTTCAGTAGCCCCTCATCTTCAAAGATAGCAATTTGAAGGGTATTTCAATTCATCATGATGATGCACTTGTAAGACGGGTGATATCATAGATTTCGATAGTAAACAGGTACTCATAGATACTAGCAGTGCAACAAATGTTCTTAGTTGGGAGGCCTTTAAGGGGCTTAAGGTTTCGGAGCAGTCGCTAATGCCTATATCCATGTCTTTACAAGGATTTGGTGGTTCTATTGTTAAGCCTCAAGGAATAGTGGATCTCACCATTATTTTGGGACAACATCCAGAAACGGTTACTGTGGTAACTATATTTATTGTGGTATGATCGCCCATGGCTTATAGCACCATTTATGGAAGGCCACTTTTAAACACGATTGGGGCTATTGTTTCGACTCAACATCAAGTCATGAATTTTCCTACTTACTGTATTGGGGTAGTTAGAGGGTTTTCTCACCAATGTTATATAGATAGTGTGAAAGGGAAATCAGTAATGACTATATAATCTGTTGATTTAGAATCGCCTGATTGTTTTGAGCAAGTGGATAAAATCAAAGAACTCGAAGTGACAACACGGAAAATGTTTAAGGTGGAGAAAGCATTGGATGTAGAAGAAAAAAACAGTTAGCTGATTTTCTACATAATAATTTGGATGTGTTCGCTTGGTCTACAAGTAATCTAGAAGGAATTGATAGGGAAGTTATTTAGCATTCTTTGAAGATTGATCCTTCACAGAGTCCCATCAAGTAAAAGAAGTGACTCTTCACTCCAACGCGCCAATAGATCATTAAAGAGGAGGTGGGAAAGTTGTTGAAGATAGGCCTTAGTCATGAAGTTACGTACCCTGAATGGGTGGCTAATGTAGTTTTAGTGAAGAAAACAAATGGGAAATGGCGGATGTGCGTAGATTTCACATATGTAGGTAATTTCCTCAAGGGTAGAGTGCCAATGGTTAAGATACGCCCCTCAAAAGTTTGCCATTAGCACTTGCGAATAGATGCATTGATTGATGCCACAGCAGGAAAGAAGCAATTTACATTTCTAAACATATTTTCAGGGTATCATCAGACAAGATGTTAAAAAAGGACGACGAAAAACCACTTTCATTACAGAGATGGGAACATTCTGTTACACAGCGATGCCTTTTAGTCTTAAGAATGCTGGTGTCACTTACCAACAAATGGCAAATAAGGTATTCGCTTCCCTCATTAGTAAGAAAACACAAGCTTACGTTGATGACATGGTTTTCTATAGCGAAAAGGAGTCAACTCATCTCACCGATCCCAAAGAAGTATTTGACACAGCTCATATTACAAAATCAAGTTTAACCGAGAAAAGTGCACCTTTGGTACTTCAGTAGGCAAATTTTTGGGATACATGATTAGTCAGAGGGGAAATGAAGCATATCTAGACAAGAAAATAGTGATTATGGCTTTGGGAAATCTGAAAAATGCTCACGATGTCACGCCCTCAATTTTAACAATAGTAGAAGTATTTAAATATATATCTCAATACAAAATCGAGGACGAGACTTTACAAATACAATTCAAAAGTATTGAGACGCCTTCACTGCGTATTCCTTTAATTAAGTGTATTGCAGGCTACCCACAACGAAACCTTGGCCACACACCGAAATCTCGATCACATACATGTATCTCTTCCATCCTTTGGGACGATCCAGCCATGAAGCTCTAGATTCAATACCTACAGGATTGTAGAAGATGGGGAGTGCATACAAAGTACTCAGTGAATAATAACATGTATTGGGCTATGCAAAACAATGCAAAGAAGATCAACATATGACAAAGATATAAAGATATAAAGCTTGGGCACATCACTAGTCTAGTCTCTACCCGTGAGTCATACGATACAAATGTACAAATGACCAAAGACCATACAACAAGGCCATAGTGCTACAAATCAATACAAATACAATTTAAAACAGGTAGATAGCACCACTAACGATTCCCAAGAGCAAGGAACAATCATTTATCCAAAAAGAAAAATGGTGCACCGTCAATCATCAAAGGCCAAATACAATTAAAGAAAGGCTTGGGTTCCGAAAGAAATAGAGAGCCAAAAGAGAAAGCGAAGAGATAGAAATGAATTGAGCCAAAGACATGCGTTACTCACCTCAAAGGTTCCTCTAATAATCCCAAGTAAAAAAAGTGCCATTAAAGCCTTGATATTCCTCAATTATAGCTATTTTTTCGAGTTAGGATCTAACCATATATGGTTAGGAGCCTTTTCCAAGTGTAAAGGGGGTGTTTTGGTGGGCTTTAAGGGTAGTTCTTCCACCTTTGCCAAGGTTGGGCGAATTTTGGGGAGTTTGGGAGGCAAAGGGAGGTTGGTTGGGTCTTTGAAAGATTGAAGACCACTTAGCCCTTTTTATAATAGTTGAGATTTAGTTGTTTTTAATAAATTTTGAGTTCTGTCAATCACATTGAGACATGTGGTGCGACAGGCACCGTACACTTGTCAACAAATTTCTCGAAAAGTCCTTACACTTTGCATTATTTTTCAATCAAGTCACCAAACTTTGATTTTTGTCAATCAAGACCCGCATTTCTTTCTTTGTTGTTATTAAAGCAATAATCTCAAGATCTTCTGATGTAATTCAAGTAATTATGGCATCATTGTCGACCACGTAGCCTTATTGGAGGTTAAATTTTGGCCGGATGTTACACACGTTGTGCAGCGATTAACCAGGAAATTGGTAGCTTTGAGAAGGTTCTTGTCGCGTACAACAAAAAAGTGTTATCAACTAGTTATGTTGCAAAAAAACCATATATTTCAAATGGACGGAAACAATTGTGATAAGGTTCTAGAGCAATTGGAAAGAGATTTGCAAAAACCATCCATCTTGACACGACCGCAGAGTCTTCCGATCTCTCCGAGTGTATGTGGCCATGTCTAATGTATATTACATCAGCCACATTTTAAAGGATGTTAAGAAGCGATATATGTTGATAGAGCAAATTGTCTTGGGAATCCTTATTACTTATTACTAAATGAAGGCTCATACTATATTATCAGGCCCATGCAATTGAGAGTCATAGTGATTTGAAACAAAGAGGACTTCCAACATTACATGGAAAAACTGTAGCGAAATAAGACATATTTTTAACTTTCTTCGAGTTAGAATAAAGATCGTTAGAGGATCAATAATGGGATTCGCTACTGAAGTATCGAAAAAAAAAGTTCGTCTTAAGCCTTTGCACTAAGCATGAGGAATATTTTATTGAATCGTGGTCTAAAAAATGGGTCTTAACAGAAACTAGTAAAATAATGAGAGGAAAAGGTCATATATATATGTGTGTATCTGTAATGATAATTAAAGGGAAATGTTAAGCGATGAGATGAGGCGACGATCTAACTAATATCGATTTGTATCTATATTAAACACGATTACGAATAGGGAAAGATCGATTACTAAGGAAGCAATCCCTTAGAGTTAGCGGTCAGCTAACATGTATACAGAGTTGTCTCCGTACTCCTTATTCTATAAATAGGTAGTTTCATTCCCAACAACATTCATTCTATCATCCTATCACAAATAACTCTCTCTCTCTCTCTCTCCGCCCCCCTCTCCCTACATTCTCTCAGACTCAATTCTTTCTTATGTGATCATTTGAAGAGTGATTAGTATGGAAAATCAATAATGAAAATTGTTTATTGCTTAGTGCTTATACTTTTCGTCCCACTAAGATAGACTTATTTTCTCTTTTATTCCATTCCTAACTAGATTTTTCACCCGCGTGATGCACGGGGCAATGATCTATTGAAAATATTATACTTCAAAAATAGTGTGATAGGAGTTAATGTTTGATGCTGTAAAATGGATATTAAAATATAACTTACACAAATAGAATGTGGATTATACAATAGCAAAGAGCATATAATAGCAAACGTATACGAATAATAAGCAAACCCTGGCGTTTATTAGAAAACCACCTAAAAATATAGTTTAATAAGAACTATAATAACTCAAACAAAGACACAAAATGAAAGATTGATAACAACATTGATTCATCAACAATAAACAACGTAAAACTATTACAAAATATCTTTATAATGGAAAAAGGCACAAAGAATTATTTGAGATAATCATCCAAAATTAACATTAGTATTCAATAAAAAATAATCACAAAGAATACCAACGGATTACAATAGCAAAACTGAAAGGTTAAACTACTTTATCCCTTTTTTCATTTTTTATTTTTTGGGATTAACTGTATATAAATGCCACCATTGAGCCCCTTAAAATGCACGTGTTCGATGGAAAAGTGAGTGTAACAGTGCTACAAGTGTCTCAAATCACTCACTGTCTTTAATAATAAAAAGCAATTCTTTTTAATCAATAGATTCCTGATAGGTGTAGAATGTCTAAGGATTTTACAGTAGATTCCTGATTTACAAACAGACAAAATCCAAAAAAGATAAACAAAATATTAATTATAATTTAGAAAAATCCTTCCACATTCTCAAACTCCTTAGTTATCTCGATTGCTAACCCCTATTACGGGGTGTAAGTTCTAATATGCAATATTTAGATTCGTGTGAAATCGATACCATAATTAGCATTTAATTAAGAACAACATTCAAAGGGAAAATTAAAAGGAAAAGAAACAAACAAAAAAAGTGAATGTCGTTGCAAAACAGAAAAGCAACTTGCAAAACGTGTTTTCACACTTAAAATCAAAATATTAAAACATGTTATTCAACAAAACATAGGAAAATAAATGAAAATCAATTATCAGATAAGTTGGTAATCATCAGAAAAATAAGCACATACCAAAATACAACAATACCTAATCCAGAGCTCACCAATGCGTCGGTGTATTGAATAAAGAAATCAGAAAAATATGCAATGAGAGCAAAAAGGGAAAAAAGTAATGCTACCTCAGTCCTGTTGTCATTACAGGCTTACATCCTTGTTCGATCCCTCTAGGATATGCTTTGAATAATGAAGTAAAAAATAAAAAGAGAATACTTTTAGTATGAGCAATATGAGGATTGAGGATAAAAAAAAAAAAACTTCTATTATCAAATAAAAATAGTATCATCGCAATAGGACTGAGGTCCTTTATACCTTGAAAATATTCTAAGATACTCTAAACTAATCCTGGAGTATAATAGCAATTCATCTCAAGTTTCAATTTTTCTAAAGGAAATAAAAACAAAATCATCACAATAGGACTGATATCTTTTGAACCTTGAATGTGGTTCTTCTATCTCGACCAGGGTAGAACTTAGTACCATTGTGCACCATCCTAGCATAATGAACTGGGGAAAAAATCCATAATCCGTCAATAACTATGATGCCAAAACACAATTAACCATCAGATAACCATATTTCTCTCCCAGTTCTATAATACGCAACAGCAATATGTATTTTTTTTTCCTTTCAGAGAAAAAAATATGTACTTTATTTGAATAGGAAGCTATATGAACTGAAAGAAGTCAGATGATATTGATAGAGAAAATTAGGAAGTTGATTGCAAATTGCATAAGTTTTGGAAAAATACTGTTAAAATTAGGGATCTGCAAATCATCACATGCATCCTAAAATCATTATATCAATTAATATATATAGGTCTTGTAGCTCTTTTTTGTGCCATTTGGAATCTGGGCCCTGTCTCTTGTTTTTTATTTCTTTTTTCTCCAAGGGCTCTCTTTATATTATTTGTAATTTCTTTGTGTAAATTAATGTTACTTTTAATATAAATGTGATTATGAAGAAATTTCTATATGTGACATTTAGTTACAAAATAACAAAGAAGTGAATTTTATATATGTGACTTCTTGATAATAAAATGTATCGATAAATATAACATATTTATAAGCAAAAAATGTTTTATGTGACTTTTTTATATGCAATTTATTGATCAAATGAGATTTTTAAATTAATTGTGACTTTTATATCATTTTTTAATTAGTAATCGTCACTTTTACTTTTGCATGTGACTTTCTAATTAAAAAAATGTGATTGTAATTTTTTCCCTTTCAAGTACTTGTTTTGTGAATTATTATTTAAATGTGATTTTTTAATTAAATATTATACTTGCTCTGTGATTTATTAATCAGATGTGATTTTTAATGAAAAAGCGATTTGTTATGTGACATTTGAAATAAAAATGATTTGTCATGTAACTTCTGAATTAAAAATTTAATTTTTTAATGAAATGTGATTCTCGCTTTGTGACTTATTAATTATTAAATGTGACTTTTTAATGAAAAACGACTTGTTATGTAACTTTTGAATTAAATGTGACTTTTTAAATGAAAAGTTACTTTTTACGTGATTTTTTAACTAAAATGGGACTTTTTAATGAAATGTGAAAAGTTTGCCATTTATTAATCAAATGTCACTTTTGAATTAAAAAAGTAACTTTTTAATGAAGTGCGATACTTGTTTTACGACTTATTAATCAAATGTGACTTTTTACTGAAAAATTGTTTATTATGTGACTTTTGAATTAAAATGTGACTTTTTAATGAAATATGACACTTACTGTGTGACTTATTAATCAAATGTGACTTTTTAATGAAAAGCAACTTGTTATGCAACTTTTGAATTAAAAATGCGACTTTTTAATGAAATGTAATACTTTGTGACTTATTAGTTGAAAAGTGACTTGGTATGTACTTTTAAATTAAAAATGTGATTTTTTTTATACGTGACTTTTTAATTGAATGTAACACTTTGATGTTATAACATCTTAACACTTTATTCTTGTAACATTTTAGTTAAAAAGTCGTAGTGAATTGCCATCTTTAATTATTTTTCAAAATAAAACAGAAGATAGATGATTTTATATGTGTGACGTTTTGACAAAAATATAATGATTAATGTGGCTTTTTTTTTTTTTTTATAGGACCACAACGTATATACAGAGACGCTAAATGTCATCTAATAAAACTATATTTATAATTTACGAAATTTATTTATGTAACTTTTTAAAAATAGCATAAATGTGACTTTGTGATAATGCAAACAAAAATATTACTTTTTTTTTCTACTTAAAATCTGTGTCCACTAATTTTCTTAGACTTTCATTTGACTAACTTATGGTTATTATCTAAATATCCATTAGAAGAAGTAGAGCCCAACTATCTTATTTGACATATCTATATGTGTGTGTATATATATATATATATCTAGAGTAGTCTAAACAACTTTTCCCGCCCAAATTGTTGACGTAATCACTGATGTCATATTTTTAAATTATTTTATTCTTTGTATTTTCAAATGGCTAGTTTGCTTAATTTAATCCTGAATTTAATCCTAACCTTTTAAATTTGACAATTTCAATCTCAAATCTCATTTTTTTCTACATGATTTAACATTTTACTTAAAAAGAAAATAATACCCTCCAATTGTCCGACCAAATCATTGATGTCTTGGTTGATGTCATATTTATTAAATTTTTTATTCTTTTTATTTTAAAATGGCTAATTTGCACAAGTTAACCCTAAATTTAATCGTAATATTTAAATTTGACAATTTCAATCTCAAATCTCATATTTTTTTATGTGACCTAACTTTTTTACTTAAAAAGACAATAATGCCTGCAACTCTCCGACCAAATTACTGACGTCATGGTTGATGTTATATTTTGTTTTTTTATTGTTTTATTCTTTTTATTTTAAAGTGGCAAATTTGAGCAATCTAACCCAAATCGTTGAAGTCGTGGTTGATGTCATATTTTTTAATTATTTTATTCTTTGTATTTTAAAATGGCTAATTTGCTTAATTTAGCCCTGAATTTAATCCTAACCTTTTAAACCTGATAATTTCAAATCCTTTTTTTTTTTTTTTTTTGCGTGACCTAACTTTTTACTTAAAAAGGTAATAATACCCTCCAATTCTTTGACCGAATCGCTGATGTAATGGTAGATATCACATTTTTTTATTGTTTTATTCTTTTTATTTTAAAATGGCTAATTTGCGTAATTTAACCTTAAATTTAATCTGAACATTTTAAACTTGACAATTTCAATCTCAAATATCATATTTTATTATGTGACCTAACTTTTTTATTTAAAAAGACAATAATGCCCTCTAATTCTCCGACCAAATCGCTGATGTCATGGTTGATGTCATGTTATTTTTTATTCTTTTATTGTTTTTATTTTGAAATGGTTAATTCGAGCAATTTAACCCTGAATTTAATCTTAACCTTTTAAATTTGACAATTTCAATCTCAAATCTCATATTTTTTACGTGATCTAACTTGTTTTTACTTAAAAAGATAATAATATCCTCCAATCTCATTAACTTAAAATCTATATTTCTATCTATATTACATTATATTAATCCAAATCAAGTGTAGTTTCCACCATATTTCCCACCCTTGACTTGTGCTATAAGATAACTGATGATGTCATGTTTAACCTATTTTCCTATGTTTTCCCCGACTATGGAATTCAAAATTCCATTTTCCAAAGAAATCATAAAGATTGAATTTTTCCCATAAATTTAATATTTTTCATGAAAATCAAATGCAATCAAGAACGCTGTAAGTTGATGAAAAATGCATGTAAGGAGAAACGTCTATATATATATATATAAATCAAGAGTATACTAAACAAGTTTTCCCGCCCAAATCGCTAACATCATAGTTGATGTCATATTTTTTCTTATTATTTTACTTTTTCTCTTTTAAAATAGCTAATTTGCTTAATTTGATCCTGAATTTAATCCTAACCTTTTAAACTTAACAATTTCAATCTCAAATTTCATTTTTTTACGTGACCTAACTTTTTACTTAAAAAGACAATAATACCCTCCAATTCTCCGACCAAATCGATGTCATGGTTGATTTCATTTTTTTATTGTTTTATTCTTTTTATTTTAAAACAGCCAATTTGTGCAATTTAACCCTAAATTTAATCCGACCCTTTTAAACTTAACAATTTCAATCTCAAATCTCATTTTTTTATGTTACTTAAAAAGACGATAATGCATTCCAATTCTCCAACCAAATCACTGACGTCATGGTTGAGGTTATATTTGGTTTTTTATTGTTTTATTCTTTTATTTTAAAATGGCTAATTTGCGCAATTTAGCCCTGAATTTAATCCCAGCCTTTTAAACTTGACAATTTTAATCTCAAATCTCACATTTGTTTATGTGATCAAACTTTTTTTACTTAAAAAGATAATAATATCCTCTAATCTCATTAACCTAAAATCTATATCTATCTATATCCATATTATATTACAATATATTAATCTCAATCAAGTGTAGTTTCCACCATATTTCCCGCCTTTGACTGGTGCTGTAAGATAATTGACGTCATCTTTTGCCTATTTTCCCATGCATTCCCCTACCATGGAATTTAAAATTCCATTTCCCAAAAAAACTCATAAAGATTGAATTTTTCCCATAAATTTAATATTTTTTATGAAAATCAAATGCAATCAAGCATGCTGTAAGTTTATGAAAAATGCATGTAAGGAGAAATGTCTATATGTATCTAAATCAATAGTATTCTAAATACATTTTCCAGCCCAAATCGCTGACATCATGGTTGATGTCATATTTTTTATTATTTTATTTTTCTATTTTAAAATGGTTAATTTGCCTAATTTAACCCTGAATTAAATCTTAACCTTTTAAAATTGACAATTTCAATATCAAATTTCATTTATTTTATGTGACCTAACTTTTTTTACTTAAAAAGATGATAATACTCTCCAAATCTCTGATCAAGTCACTGATGTCATGGTTGATATCGTATTTTCTTATTGTTTTATTCTTTTTATTTTAAAATGACTAATTTGCGTAATTTCACCCTAAATTTAATCTGAACATTTTCACTTGACGATTTCAATCTCAAATCTCACATTTTTTTATGTGACAAAACTTTTTTACTTAAAAAGACAATAATGCCCTCCAATTCTCGGACCAAATCCCTGACGTCATGGTTGATGTCATATTATTTTTTACTCTTTTATTGTTTTTATTTTCAAATGGTAAATTTGACCAATTTGACCCTGAATTTAGTCTTAACCTTTTAAATTTGACAATTTCAATATCAAATCTCATATTTTTTTACGTGGTCAAACTTGTTTTTACTTAAAAAGATAATAATATCCTCTAATCTCATTAACTTAAGATCTATATCTCTATCTATATTATATTTTATTAATCCAAATCAAGTGTAGTTTCTACCATATTAGCCACCTTTGACTGGTACTGTAAGATAACTGATGACGTCATATTTTGCCTACTTTCCCATGTTTTCCCCTACCATGAAATATAAAATTCCATTTCCCAAAGAAACTCACGAAGATTGAATTTTCCCCACAAATTTAATATTTTTTATGAAAATCAAATGCAATCAAGCACGATGTAAGTTTATGAAAAATGCATACAAGAAAAAACGTCTATATATATATAAATCAAGAGTATTCTAAATAAGTTTTCCCGCCGAAATAACTGATGTTATGGTTGATCTCATATTTTGTTTATTATTTTACTTTTTCTATTTTAAAATGGCTAAGTTGCTTAATTTAACCCTGAATTTAATCCTAACCTTTCGAAATTGAAAATTTCAATCTCAAATCTCATTTTTTTTAGACCTAATTTTTTACTTAAAAAGATAATAATACCCTCCAATTCTCTGACCATATCATTGATGCCATGGTTGATGTCATATTTTTTTATTGTTTTATTCTTTTTATTTTAAAATAGCTAATTTGCGTAATTTAACCCTAAATTTAATCTAAACATTTTAAACTTGACAATTTCAATCACAAATCTCATATTTTTTTATGTGACCTAACTCTTTTACTTAAAAAGGCAATAATTCCCTCCAATTTTCTGACTAGATCGCTAATGTCATTGTTGATGTCATATTATTTTTTTATTCTTTTATTGTTTTTATTTTGAAATAGTTAATTTGAGCAATTTAACCCTAAATTTAATCTTAACCCTTAAATTTGACAATTTCAATCTCAAATCTCAAATTTTTTTATGTGGTCTAACTTGTTTTTACTTAAAAAGATAATAATATCCTCTAATCTCATTAACTTAAAATCGATATCACTATCTATATTATATTATATTAATCTAAATCACATGTAGTTTCTACCATATTAAGCACATATGACTGATGCTGTAAGATAACTGATGACGCCATATTTTGTCTATTTTCCCATGTTTTCCCATGCCATGGAATTTAAAATTCCATTTCCTAAAGAAACTCATAAAGATTGAATTTTTCCCATGAATTTAATATTTTTCATGAAAATCAAATGCAATCAAGCACGGTGTAAGTTTATATAAAATGCATGTAAGGAGAAATGTGTGTGTGTGTATATATATATATATATAAAACTAAATTAAAAGTATTCTAAATAAGTTTTCCCGCCCAAATCCCTAACGTCATGGTTGATGCCATTTTTTTATTATTTTACTTTTGCTATTTTAAAATGGCTAATTTGCGTAACTTAACGCTGAATTTAATCATAACCTTTTATAGTTGACAATTTCAATCTCAAATCTCTTTTTATTTTAGTGACCTAACTTTTTACTTAAAAAGATAATAATACCATCTATTATGTAACCATATCGCTGATGTTATGGTTGATGTCATATTTTTTTATTGTTTTATTCTTTTTATTTTAAAATGGCCAATTTGCGTAATTTAACCCTAAATTAAATATGAACATTTTAAACTTGACAATTGCAATCGCAAATCTCTTTTTTTTATGTGACCAAACTTTTTTACTTAAAAAGACAGTAATGCCCTCCAATTCTCCGACTAAATCGCCGACGTCATGGTTGATGTCATATTATTTTTTATTATTTTATTGTTTTTATTTTGAAATGGTTAATTTGAGTATTTTAGCCCTAAATTTAATCCCAACATTTTAAACTTGACAATTTTAATCTCAAATTTCACATTTTTTTACGTGATCAAACTTTTTTTTACTTAAAAAGACAATAATATCCTCTAACTCATTAACCTAAAATCTATAACTATATCCATGTTATATTATATTAATCCAAATCAAGTGTAGTTTTTACCATATTTCCCACCTTTGACTTGTACTGCAAGAGAACTGATGACGTCATATTTTGCCTATTTTCCCATGTTTTCCCCTACTATGGATTTAAAATTCCATTTCCCAAAGAAACTCATAAAATTTTCCCATGAATTTAATATTTTTCATGAAAATCAAATGCAATCAAGCACGCTGTAAGTTTATAAAAAATGTATGTAAGGAGAAACGTCTATATATATCTAAATCAAGAGCATTCTAGATAAGTTTTCCCGCATAAATCGCTGACGTCATGGTTGATGTCATTTTTTTAAAAAAATTTTACTTTTTCTATTTTAAAATGGCTAAGTTGCTTAATTTAACCCTGAATTTAATCCTAACCTTTCGAAATTGAAAATTTCAATCTCGAATCTCATTTTTTTTACGAGACCTAACTTTTTACTTAAAAAGATAATAATACCCTCCAATTCTCGGACCAAATCGCTGATGTCATGGTTGATATCATATTTTTTATTGTTTTACTCTTTTTATTTTAAAATGGCTAATTTGCGTAATTTAACCCAAAATTTAATCTGAACATTTTAAACTTGGTAATTTCAATCTCAAATCTCATACATAAAAGACAATAATGCCCTCCAATTCTCTGACCAAACCACTGACGTCATAGTTGATGTCATATTAATTTTTATTCTTTCATTGCTTTTATTTTGAAATGGTTAATTTGAGCAATTTAACCCTGAATTTAATCTTAACCTTTTAAACTTGACAATTTCAATATCAAATCTCATATTTTTTTTACGTGATCTAACTTGTTTTTACTTAAAAAGATAATAATATCTTCAATCTCATTAACTTAAAATCTATATCTCTATCTATATTATATTATATTAATCCAAATCAAGTGTAGTTTCTACTATATTTCGCACCTTTGACTAGTTATGTAAGATAACTGATGACGTCATATTTTGCCTATTTTCCCATGTTTTCCCCTATCATGAATCTATTTCCTAAAGAAACTCATAAAGATTGAATTTTTTCCATTAATTTTATATTTTTGATGAAAATCAAATGCAATCAAGCACGCTGTATGTTTATGAAAAATGCATGTAAGGAGAAATATCTATATATATATCTAAATCAAGAGTATTCTAAATAAATTTTCCCCCACAAATATCTGACGTCATGGTTGATGTCATATTTTTTTATTTTTTTACTTTTTCTATTTTAAAATGACTAATTTGGTTAATAGAACCCTGAATTTAATTTTTCGAACTTTTGAAGTTGACAATTTCAATCTCAAATCTCATTTTCTTTACGTGACCTAAATTTTGACTTAAAAATATAATAATACCCTCCAATTCTCTGACCAAATCGCTGCTCTCATGGCTAATTTCATATTTTTTTTTGTTTTATTCTTTTTATTTTAAAATGTCTAATTTGCGTAATTTAACCCTAAATTTAATCTGAACATTTTAAACTTGACAATTTCAATTTTTTACTTAAAAGGAAAATAACGCTCTCCAATTCTCTGACCAAATCGCTGACGTCATGGTTGATTGATTTTGAAATGGTTAATTTGAGCAATTTAACTCTGAATTTAATCTTAGCCTTTTGAACTTGACAATTTCAACCTAAAATCTCAAGCTCTTTTACTTGATCTAACTTATTTTTACTTAAAAAGATAATAATATCCTCCAATTGTATTAAAAAGATAATAATTCTTTTACTTAAAAAGATAATAATATCCTCCAATTATATTATATTAATCTAAATCAAATGTAGTTTCTACCATATTTCCCACCTTTCACTGGTGCTGTAAGAAAACCGATGACATCATATTTTGCCTATTTTCCCATGTTTTCCCCTACCATGGAATTTAAAATTCCATTTCCCAAAGAAACTCGTAAAGATTGAATTTTTCCTATGAATTTAATATTTTTCATGAAAATCAAATGCAATCATGCACGCTGTAAGTTTATGAAAAATGCATGTAAGGAGAAACATCTATATATATCTAAATCAAGAGTATTCTAAATAAGTTTTCCCGCCCAAAATGCTGACGTCATGGTTGATGTTATATTTTTTAATTTTTTTACTTTTTCTATTCTAAAATGGCTAATTTGCTTAATTGAACCCTGAATTTAATCTGAACTTTTGAAGTTGACCATTTCAATCTCAAATCTCTTTTTTTTTATGTGACCTAAATTTTGACTTAAAAAGATAATAATACCCTCCAATTCTCTGACCAAATCGCTGCTGTCATGGCTGATATCATTTTTTTATTCTTTTTATTTTAAAATGGCTAAATTACGTAATTTAACCCTATATTTAATCTGAATATTTTAAACTTGACAATTTCAATTTTTTACTTAAAAAGAAAATAACGACCTCCAGTTCTCTGACCAAATCGCTGACGTCATGGTTGATGTCATATTATTTTTTATTCTTTTATTGTTTTGAATGTGAAATGGTTAATTTGATCTATTTATGAAAAATGCATGTAAGGAGAAACGTCTATACATATCTAAATCAAGAGTACTGTAAAAAAGTTTTCCCACCCAAATCGCTGACGTCATGGTTGATCTCATATATTTTTTTATTTTTTTACTTTTTCTATTTTAAAATGGCTGATTTGCTTAATTTAACCCTGAATTTAATCCTAACATTTTGAAGTTGACAATTTCAATCTAAAATCTCATTGTTTTTACATGACCTAAATTTTGACTTAAAAAGATAATAATATCCTCCAATTCTCTGACCAAATCGCTGATGTCATGGTTGATATAGTATTTTTTATTGTTTTATTCTTTTTATTTTAAAATGGTTAATTTGCATAATTTAACCCTAAATTTAATTTGAGCATTTTAAACTTGACAATTTCAATCTCAAATCTCATATTTTTTTTTATGTAACCTAGCTTATTTTCTTAAAAAGAAAATAATGCCATCCAATTCTCCGGCCAAATCGCTGACGTCTTGGTTGATGTCATATTATTTTTTATTCTTTTATTGTTTTTATTTTGAAATGGTTAATTTGAGCAATTTAACCCTGAATTTAATCTTAACCATTTAAGTTTGACAATTTCAATCTCAAATCTCATATATTTTTACGTGATCTAACTTGTTTTTACTTAAAAAGATAGTAACATCCTCCAATCTCATTAACTTAAAATCTATATCTCTATCTATATTATATTATATTATTCCAAATCAAGTGTAGTTTCTACCATATTTCCCACCTTTGACTGGTGTTGTAAGATAACTAATGACGTCAAGTTTTGCCTATTTTCTCATGTTTTCCCCTATCATGGGCTTTAAAATTCCATTTCATAAAGAAACTTATAAATATTGAATTTTTCCAATGAATTTAATATTTTTCATGAAAATCAAATGCAATCAAGCACGCCGTAAGTTTATGAAAAATGCATGTAAGGAGAAACGTCTATATATATCTAAATCAAGAGTATTCTAAATAAGTTTTCCTGTCCAAATTGCTGAGGTCATGGCTGATGTCATTTTTTTAGTATTTTAAAATGGCTAATTTGCTTAATTTAACCCTGAATTTAATTCTAACCTTTTAAAGTTGACAATTTCAATCTCAAATCTCTTTTTTTTTTTTTACTCGACCTAACTTTTTGCTTAAAAAGATAATAATACCCTCTAATTCTCTGACCAAATCGCTGATGTCATGGTTGATTTCATATTTTTTTATTGTTTTATTCTTTTTATTTTAAAATGGCTAATTTGCGTAACTTAACCCTAAATTTAATCTGCACTTTTTAAACTTGACAATTTCAATCTCAAATCTCATATTTTTTTATGTGACTAACTTTTTTACTTAAAAAGACAATAATGTCCTTCAATTCTCTGACCAAATCGCTGACATCATGATTGATGTAGTATTTCTTTTTTGTTTTAGTCTTTTTATTTTAGAATGGCTAATTTGAGCAATCTAACCTTGATTTTAATCCTAACCTTTTAAACTTGACGATTTCAATACCAAATCTCACATTTTTTTTTACGTGATCTAGCTTTTTTTTTTTTTTTACTTAAAAAGATAATAATATCCTCCAATATCATTAACTTAAAATCTATATCTATATCTATATTATATTATATTAGTCTAAATCAAGTGTAGTTTCTACCATATTTCCCGCCTTTTACTGGTGATGAAAGATAACTGATGACGTCATATTTTTCTTATTTTCCTATTTTTTCCCCTACCATGGAATTCAAAATTCCATTTCCCAAAGAAACTCATAAAGATTGAATTTTTCCCATGAATTTAATATTTTTCATGAAAATCAAATGCAATCAAACATGCTGTAAGTTCATGAAAAATGCATGTAAGGAGAAACGTTAGGTGGCTTATAAGTTATATCTTTTTTCCAAGGAGAAGTGCATGCCGAAACGTTATCAACGGTGGTTGACAGAGTTAAACACTTACCAAGTTTGTACTTGCACTATAACTTTAAAGGGCTATTGTGAACTTGATTTGCCTCAACGATCTTTACTTGAATTTGATGTTTTTCATGAAAAACAAATGCAATCAAATATGCTATAAGTTTATGAAAAATGCATGTAATGAGAAACATTAGGTGACTCATATCTTTTTTGTAAGGAAAAGGGCTTACTGAAAGGTTGTCAAAGGTAGTTGGTAGAGTTAAAGACTTGGTAAATTTGCACTTACACTATAACTTTAGAAGGTTATTGTGAACTTGGTTTGCCTCAATCATCTTTACTTGAATATCAATAACTTTTTTAGGGAGGTTTTGGCTTCACTCTCATTGAAAACACGCAATGCTTACATATTTTTTTTCCCGTCTCTTAAATTTTTTTAATGTTTTAGCATAATTAGTAGGAAATTTGGAAACTTAAGAAGTTTCTGCATTTAGATTTGTTTATCAGAAAATTGATCTCTAATAAATTTCTCACAAGTATTTATTCTTCTTTCAGACCAGTTCCTTTTTTCATAAGTTTGAGTTTCAAAATCATATAAGATAAAAATTTCTGAAATTTCAAAGATATTTAAAATGCAAAGAGTCAACTTAGAGTTCAAGTATGGCGTTTGGCTAATACAACATTGAGATGGGGTGCTATGTTTAATAAATAAAAACCTATACCCATACCATGCAAGTTGATTTGGTCCATTGAATATAGAAAAAGATTTCAATTAATGAGTTTATCAGTCTAATTGTTTCCGTTGATTTACATTCCTATTTTTATATTTTCAACTAATGTACAAATATTTCTCATTCATTGTTGAAATTCCTATTGTTATATTTTTTAGTGTTGTTGTTCCCGTGCAACGTACGGGTAGGGATACTAGTTAGTTATATAGCCAGACACTTTTTAAGCAGGAAATATTTAATTAATTCAATTGTGCCAAACAATTTTTTAATTGTGCTAGACAACGGTCATTTAATATATATATATATATATAGAGATTATAGACCATTTTTTTTAAAAAAAAATTGAAATGGGGTTGGAATTTTAATTTTTCTTATATATATACTCTTATTTAATATACATCTAATATACATCGTTATCTATGAAATAATATTACTCTCCCCATCTCAAATATACAGTTCACTTTCGTCTTTTCATGTGGATTTAGATTTATATTGGAAACATATATTTTACAATCTATATTCCTAATTTACCTTTATTTAATGAGTAGAATATGCAAAATTATAGTTATAATTAAGTATTAAATGATGACAAATTAGTTAAATAATGTAAATTAGACTTTTTAATAACGAAAGAAGATTATATATTTGGGATATCCCAAAGAGAAATAGTGGATTATATATTTGAAACAGATTGATATTAAAGTGAAATAATTAGTGAATAAAGTGATATATTGGGAAGATAGTACTATATTTTACTTTTCTAACAATATTAATGGTGTGTTTGATTACGAACATAGAATTTACCTAGAAATAAAATATTTTCTGGTAAATTAAATTATCGGTAACTGAATTCTATGAAAAATAAATTATAATGTGTTTGATCGAAAGTAAAATTATCGAGAAAAAATATGAATTACCGAGAAAACAAAATTCCTACACCACATAGGAAAATATTTTCCATGCTTTCAAGGAAAATGAGGTCACATGACGAAAAGTTAGAAAATATTTTTCATAGAAGAAAAATGTTAATCATACACCATGAAAGTAGGAATTTTGGTAGAAAATCCCATTTTTTTGGAAAATCATTGATAATCAAACACACTCTAATTGAACTTTTGTTAGTCATTTTGAAATAATGAGCAAACCTATCTTAGTGGGAGGGAAGAAGTATTAATTTTATGATAAGGAAATTAATATTTGGCACTTACATGACTACCATTTTTATCAATATGGTTAATTTGTTATTAGTTGAATTATTTTCAAAATTATTATAGAAATCATGCAATGCACAATCATTTATAGTATGAGCAATTCTATAAAAATATATAAAATGACATAAATAAGTGACATGCTTATGTGGCGCAATTTCATAGAATGATGATTATTTGGGAACCTTTTCATCATCCGTTGAAATCGTACCACATTCACAATCAGCTTTTCTATGAAATCCATTGGACGCCATCTTATGGTGTCCAATGGACTATTTGGTAATATTTTATTGGACACATTGGGGAACCCATCCCTTAATGTGTCCAAGAGGATCCTTTCACATCATGGTATCCAATGGACGCTATAGAATATGTGTATGTATAATGTCACTTATTCATTTTACAATTTCATATATCAGAGAATTTTTTTTCTAGTATTAAGTAAATAAATGGCTAGACGTGCACGTATGTGAAATGAGATTGTGTTTCGTATCTTTGAATAAATATGCGTAAATGTTGAAGATCAACTGGCTTTAGATATGTATGTTTTGACTGTTTGCTTGATTTATACACATAAATCATGCGTACATGCACCTTTTTTTTTTTTTTTTGAAGGTAAATACATGCACTTTTGAGATCTCCTGCTGAAGTAATCTCTAGATGCTTTTAACATCTAACTTGTATTTTTCTAACTTCTCATTTGGATCTATTAAGTTATAAAATCATTTTAGGGAGTGTGGTTTTTATGTAACACACATCAAACCAATTTTACTTTGAAATAAAAGTTAGTCAAGACAAATATCCACATATTTTGTGGGAGGTGTTGGACGAATCTCCATCTTTCAATTTCACTTTTTCTCTTTTAATTCTCATTAAAATTAGTTTGCGAGCAATATTATATTACATTTATTTATGGTAAATATTTTTGTTGACGTCTGTAATAGTTAGTGGAATAGTTTTTATATTCGTGATTTTATATTCATGGTTGCTGGTGGCGGCAACCATGAATTTGACTTTTATTTTATTTTAGTTTTCTTAATTTCACACACATTCCATTTTTTAGTTTTATATTTGATATATTATTTTTTTCCTTTTGATTTTGTTTGGTTGTTTTATTACCATTTTTCGGTGATATTCGTTTTCGTGACTTTGTTACCAGCGTGTTTCTTGCTTATTTTTGGTTGTTATTATGAACCGGTTTTTGCGTTATTACCTTGTTTTTTGTGTTTTTTCTAACTGTTGTTAATTTTTTTTCGACTTTCTTATTTTTGCTACTGTAATGTTTTCCCAGTGGTAACATTGTTCTCATGTGTTACCAATCTCTTTTTTTTTTTTTTTGGTACCGTTTTTCTTTTTGCTTTTTTGGGTTGCTTTGTTACTATTTTTTGTTACCATGATTTTTTTAAATGGTAACATTTTACTCTCCGATGATTTACATGATTTTCCCCTACGAAAAATAATGTTAAAATGAATTTTCCCCCGCTGGTAACATTATTTTTCCAATTTTCCGAAATTTCTTTTTTCTTTTCTTTCATCATTTTTTAGGTCTTACTAAGTGGTTGTTGGTGGTCGAAGGGTAGTGGTTGAAATCGGCAGCAGTGGCTGTGGCAATTATGATATTTTAACGGTGGTTGAAAATATTACTTATGACTATTCTTTATAAATAAAATAAAATTTAGTAATAATAAAATTAATAAGAAATGAATTTTAGTTGAGGTTTGTTTGAGGTATTTATAAAATAGAGAATGATACACCTATTAAAAAAGGGTTTTTATGTAAAGAACCTCCTATATTATTAATAATATAAGAAAACAAGTATAAAAAATAATAATATAAGGAAACAATGTACCCCATTTTATGGAAATCTCTATCTTCAAGTTTATATGGCAATGCTAATCTCTATCTTTTCAGTATTTATTTTGTTACTTTTGAGTATATAATAATAAAAGAATAACGTTATTTATATAGATTGCAGACCCGTCTCTGTGTCAAATTGTCATTTCCTTACTAGCTGTCAAATAAATTAATCTTTCAATGTATTTACTTATCTCCACTCATCTTCCAGCGTAGTGATATCAAATATATTAGAAACCAGTCTCCAATCTATAAAAATCATTACATTTTATGAAAATTTGTATATTTTCATATTTATTTGAGCCTCCCAAGCATAATAATTGAAAAATCTATTCCAATTTATGGCAATATGTATGTTTCCGTATTCATTTTTTCCACTCAAGCATCTATATATTAATAGTAAGAGAAGTCGTCTAGCGTTGTAATTTCCCGCCACTGGTCTGGCATCATAAGAACACTGTTGACGTCATTGATGATGTCACTGATGGATAACAATTAAATTTATTTTACATGTTTTTTTAATTTTTTCCCTAATTTCTGTTTTTATTTTATTATCCATTTTTTGGATAATTTAGAATATCTTCTTAGAGAAATTTATAGGAATCTCTTTGGATAATTATAAGTTTTATTCTGATTCTACTGGATAACAATTAAATTCGTTTTACATTTTTTTAATTTTTTTTTGATACATGACCGTTGTTTTCCTGCAAATTTATTTAGTTTGAGATTCTAGTCTGCCTTGATATCTCTATATTATCCTTGATTCTACACAAAAGTTGGTCAGAATATATATATATATATATATTTTTAATATTGTCCTCTGTAACTTATGGTTTTGTTTCCATGTGATTATGTAATGGTATATTTAAGTCAAAGGGGAAAACATTAGGATTTTGGAGTTTCCTTGCCTTTATGGCATTAAGTAAGTTTCACATTGTGTCACATGTATTACGTCAAAGAGAATTCTATTTGGATGCATGATTCTATAATACTTATTACGTAGCATAATTGATAAATGATCGACTCGTGCATCGCAAAGGTGAAAAATCTACTAAAAGGTATTATTCAACAATTATTCCCGCTCATCTTTACAAAACACCATATTGGAGGATTAACTAACATCAATTAAAAATTTCTTTAAAAAAAATTAAATATTAATTAAAAAGTAAAATGTCATGGTTGATATCATATTTTTTTATTATTTTATTCTTTTTATTTTAAAATGGATAATTTGCGTAATTTAACCTAAATTTAATCTGAATATTTTAAACTTGACAATTTCAATCTCAAATCTTATATTTTTTTATGCGAACTAACTTTTTTACTTAAAAAGGCAATAATGCCCTCTGATTCTCTGACCAAATCGCTGACGTCATGGTTGATGTCATATTTTTTTTATTGTTTTAGTTTTTTTATTTTAGAATGGCTAATTTGAGCAATTTAACCTTGAATTTAATCCTAACATTTTAAACTTGACAATTTTAATTTCAAATCTCACATTTTTTTACGTGATCTAACTTGTTTTTTTTTTTTACTTAAAAAGATAATAATATCCTCCAATATCATTAACTTAAAATCTATATCTATATCTATATCTATATTATATTAATCTAAATCAAGTATATTTTCTACCTTTGACTGGTGCTGTAAGATAATTGATGATCTCATATTTTTCTTATTTTCCCATGTTTTCCCTTACTATAGAATTTAAAATTTCATTTCCCAAAGAAACTCATAAAGATTGAATTTTTCCCATGAATTTAATATTTTTCCTGAAAATCAAATGCAATCAAACACATTGTACGTCTATGAAAAATGCATGTAAGGAGAAACGTTAGGTGGCTTATAAGTTATATCTTTTTTACAAGGATAAATGCTTACCGAAACGTTATCAACGGTGGTTGGCAGAGTTAAACACTTACCAAGTTTGTATTGCTCTATAACTTTAAAGGGCTATTGTAAACTTGATTTGCCTCAACAATCTTTACTTGAATTTGATGCTTTTCATAAAAAATAAATGCAATCAAACATGCTGTAAATTTATGAAAAATGCATGCAATGAGAACATTAGGTGACTTACATCTTTTCTAGTTTTATATTTGATATATTCTTTTTTTCCTTTTGATTTTGTTTGGTTGTTTTATTTCCATTTTTAGGTGATATTAGTTTTTGTGACTTTGTTACCAGCATGTTTCTTACTTATTTTTGGTTGTTATTATGAACCGGTTTTGTGTTATTAACTTGTTTTTTGTGTTTTTTTCCAACCGTAGTTAATTTTTTTTCCGATTTTGTTACTTTCGCTACTGTAATGTTTTCCCAGTGGTAACATTGTTCTCATGTGTTACCAGTCTCTCTCTCTTTTTTTTTTTTTTTGGCCTCCTTTTTCTTTTTGCTTTTTTGGGTTGTTTTGTTGCTATCTTTTGTTGCCATGATTTTTTTTAATGGTAACATTTTACTCTCCGATGATTTACATGATTTTCCCCTATGAAAAATAATGTTAAAATGAATTTTCCTCCGCTAGTAACATTATTTTTTCCAATTATCCAAAATTTCTTTTTTCTTTTCTTTCATTTTTTTTAGGTCTTACTAAGTGGTTGTTGGTGGTCGAAGGGTAGTGGTTGAAATCGGCAGTAGTGGCAGTGGCAATTATGATATTTTAACGGTGGTTCAAAATATTACTTGTGATTATTGTTTATAAACAAAATAATAATTAATAATAATAAAATTAATAAGAATTGAATTTTAGTTGAGGTTTGTTTGAGGTATTTTTAAAATAGAGAATGATACATCTATTAAAAAAGGGTTTTTATTTAAAGAACCTCCTATATTATTAATAATATAAGAAAACAAGTATAAAAAATAATAATATAAGGAAACAATGTACCCCATTTTATGGAAAATCTCTATCTTCAAGTTTACATGGCGATGCTAATCTCTATCTTTCAGTATTTATTTTGTTACTTTTCAGTATATAATAATAAAAAAAGAATAATTTTATTTATCTAGATTGCAGACCCGTCTCCGTGTCTAATTGTCATTTCCTTATTGGCTGTCAAATAAATTAATCTTTCAATTTATTTATTTATCTCCACTCATCTCCCAACGTAGTGATATCAAATATATTAGAAACTAGTCTCCAATCTATAAAAATCATTACATTTTATGAAAATTTGTATATTTTCATATTTATTTGAGCCTCCCAAGCATAAGAATTGAAAAATCTATTCCAATTTATGGCAATATGTATGTCTCCGTATTCATGTTTTTCCACTCAAGCATCTATATATTAATAATAAGAAAGTCGTCTAACGATGTAATTTCTCACCACTGGTCTGGCATCATAAGAACACTGTTGACGTCATTGATGATGTCACTGGTGGATAACAATTAAATTTATTTTACATATTTTTTTAATTTTTCCTGGCTTTCTGTTTTTATTTTATTATCCATTTTTTTGGATAATTTAGAATATCTTCTTAGAGAAATTTATAGAAATCTCTTTGGATAATTATAAGTTTTATTCTGATTCTACTGGATAACAATTAAAATCGTTTTACATTTTTTTAACTTTTTCCCTACTTTTTGTTTTTATTTTATTATCTATTTTTTTGATAATCTATTTTTTTGATAATTAAGAATATCTACTTAAAAAAATTCACAGGAATCTTTTTGGATAATTATTAGTTTTATTCTAATTGTACTATTTAACAACTAATTTGTTTTGTATTTTTTTTAAAAAAATTTCCCTATTTTTTGATCAAATAACTTAGATATTAAAACAACTATCATGAACTTTCATCCTTTAAAACAATAGATGATTTTTTGTATAATTAAGAATCTCTTTCTTAAAGAAATTTATAACACATAAATTTCATTGAAATTTATTCTGATTGAGCGTTTATATTAATTTTCTATTCTCTATTTTGTGTTCCCTTTAAAGATTTAATTTATTACACGAGTGAATGCAATATAATCGGTCGTTGATTTGATTAGATACAATTTTTTACATTAGCTTTTCTTAGTAGCACTATGATTAGTTTATTTTGAAAATTATCTAACGTCAGATATATAACACCAAATGATCTGCTGTGATTTCTCATGCCGTGTACCTCAATGTGTCGTATGGTAGCATTAACGTACTATATTACATATTATTAACTCAGTACTAAGTGTGAATGCTAAATCAAATATATATTACTTTTATTGCATTTAATATATATTTAATGGAGACAAGTACATGTTAATGTTAAATCTTCTTATTGTCGTTGTTCTCCCGTGCAACGCACGGATGAGAATTTTAGTAATACTAATACTAATAGTAGTAGTGATAATAATAATAATAATAATCTGCATATTTATAATAAGAGAAGTCGTCTTGCTTTGTAACTTCTCGTCGTTGGTCTGACATCATAAAAATACTAGTGACGTCATTGATGACGTCACCGATGGATAACAATTAAATTTGTTTTAAATTTTTTTCCTATTTTATGTTTTTATTTTATTATCTATTTTTTGGATAATTGACAATATCTTCTTAGAGAAATTTATAGGAATATCTTTGGATAATTATGAGTTTTATTCTGATTGTACTGAATAATAATTAAATTTGTTTTATATTTTTTTAATTTTTACGTACTTTCTATTTTTATTTTGTTATCTATTGTTTTGATAATTAAGAATATTTCTCTTTAGATAATTATCAGTTTTATTTTGATTATATTGAATAACAATTAATTTTTTTTTAAATATTTTTTAATGTTTTCCATACTTAGGTGATTTTTTGTATAATTAAGAATCCGATCTCTTAAGGAATTTATTACAAATAAATTTCATTGAATTTATTCTGATTAAAAGTTTATATTAATTTTTTATCATTGTGTTTTCTTTAAAACTTTAATTTGTTACACACGTGGGTGCAATATAATCTATTATTGATTCGATTAGACAAATTTTTTTACATTAGTTTTTCTTAGCGGCATCGTTATTATTTTATTTTGAAAATGATTTAATGTCAGATATATAACACCAAATACATCATATGACACTATTAACATACTATATTAACACTATTGTGATTTCCCATTTGGTGTACCCTAATGTATCATATGACACTATTAACATATAAATCAAAATTAAGTGTGTCTACTAAGAGTATATTACTTTTATTGCATTTAATATATGTTTTGATTGAGACTTAGTACATGTTGATTTTGAATTTTCTTATTGTTGTTGTTCTCTTTGAGTAAAACACGAGCGAGAATTCTAATAATAATAATAATAACAACCACAACAATAGCAATAATAATATAACAAAAACAATTATTCCAATCTTCCCGCTCAAACATAATAATTAACAAAAATTACTCCATTTTTTTGCAATCTGTATCAGGTTAATTGAAGTGTTTATCCCAATAAATCCACTCGGAGGACAAATCGTATTATACGCCTTGATTTTCTCTCTACAATTGAAGCACAAATGAGTGTGATATTCCTTCTTCTATTGACAATCAAAACAAGTCATTGGATTACAACCTTTCCAATGTGGAACAAGGTTTTCCCAACACTTAAACTCATTTCTTATGGCAAACTTTGAGACTTAATTTCTCATTCTCCCAATTACCACTTTAGGCAAATAAATATATGTTTTCGAAGCTCTGACAAGGAGAACGCAAATCCAAATTCATATCTCAATTTTAAGAATCGGATATCACTCAAAGTTACGTCAAAAATGCCTATTTTTCCAACAATCCCCTACATGAGTGGAAATTGACATGATAAAGTTCAACAGTTGAACTCTGCATTAGAAAGGTAGGTGTAACCCTTTGAACCTTCCATTGCCAAAGTATATTTACTTTACTAGCTGACCAGTGGACTCAATGTCCTTGAACTCTTCTGCCGTTTGTGTAAACATTGATATAATTAGCACAGTATTCTCCCTGACACAGTTCGGTTCTCATGGTTATGTTCATGAACATCTGCCTGGTTCTGCAAGAGTTTCTAAGAATTGAATCCCAAACAATTCCCTTTGAATCGGCCCCACTTGTTTCTCACATAGGTGATTCTCTTCAACCTATAAGAATCATTAAAAGCGTTTCCACTTAACCTTACTTTTCTCATATCACTGTTATATAAGGAAAGTCTCGAACCCCCACAGTGACCTAACTAATTCTTTACAATTATGTTGTTCCTTTGAACCTAGATCTTGGGATCTCCAGTCAACTAGGTTGGGTTTCCTTTGTATCGACTTATATCTTTAGGGGTTTTAATCTCATTCCTTTGCAGGACTTTACCAATAAATCTCAATTTAAGCCTTTCATTGGCGGATCCGCCAGATTAACTTTTGACTTTACAGTCAACTAGGTTGGGTTTCCTTTGTATCGACTTATATCTTTAGGGGTTTTAATCTCATTCCTTTGCAGGACTTTACCAATAAATCTCAATTTAAGCCTTTCATTGGCGGATCCGCCAGATTAACTTTTGACTTTACAGTCAACTAGGTTGGGTTTCCTTTGTATCGACTTATATCTTTAGGGGTTTTAATCTCATTCCTTTGCAGGACTTTACCAATAAATCTCAATTTAAGCCTTTCATTGGCGGATCCGCCAGATTAACTTTTGACTTTACAGTCAACTAGGTTGGGTTTCCTTTGTATCGACTTATATCTTTAGGGGTTTTAATCTCATTCCTTTGCAGGACTTTACCAATAAATCTCAATTTAAGCCTTTCATTGGCGGATCCGCCAGATTAACTTTTGACTTTACAGTCAACTAGGTTGGGTTTCCTTTGTATCGACTTATATCTTTAGGGGTTTTAATCTCATTCCTTTGCAGGACTTTACCAATAAATCTCAATTTAAGCCTTTCATTGGCGGATCCGCCAGATTAACTTTTGACTTTACAGTCAACTAGGTTGGGTTTCCTTTGTATCGACTTATATCTTTAGGGGTTTTAATCTCATTCCTTTGCAGGACTTTACCAATAAATCTCAATTTAAGCCTTTCATTGGCGGATCCGCCAGATTAACTTTTGACTTTACATAGTCAATAGAGATAACTTCAGTCGAGATTAGTTACCTAATGGTATTATGCCTTCAACGAATATGTCTAGACTTACAATTATATATATTGCTTTGTGCCCTACCAATCGCAGATTGACTATCACAATGTATGCAGATAGCAGGCACAGGTTTTGGTCATTCTAGAATATACTCTATAAACTGTCGCTGCCATTTTGCTTCTTCACCATACTTGTCTAAAGCAATAAACTCAGACTCCATAGTGGACCTGACTATAACTGTTTGTTTAGAGGATTTCTACGATATAGCAGCACCTCCTAAAGTAAACACAAATCCACTGGTAAATTTTGACTCTTTAATGTCAGATATCCAGTTAGCATCACTGTATCCTTCGACAACAGCTGGATATCTGGTATAGTGCAGCCCGTAGTCATGAGTATATCTCAAGTACCTTAGTGCACTTACAATTGCTTTCCAATGGCCAGTTCCAGGACTACTAGTATACCAACTTAGCCTACTAACTGCATAAGCTATATTTGGTCTTGTACAACTCATCAAGTACATAAGACTTCCAATGACCCTGGAATATTTAGCTTGTGAGATACCCTCACCTTTATTCTTTAATAAATGCTGACTTGCATCTATCGGGGTTTTGTCTGTTCCTAAATCATCCTTGTTAAATTTTCCTAGAATTTTTCTCCACATAGTGTGACTGACTCAGCACAAGTCCGTCAGGTGTTCTTGAAATTTTAACTCCAAGAATCACATCGCCAACCCCATATCTTTCATGTCAAACAGTGATTTTAACATGTCTTTAGTGGATTTAATCATTTTATGATTGCTACCAACAATGAACATATCATCTGCATAAAGACACAAAATGACATAGCTATTTTCCGTATCTTTCATATAGACAAACTTATCACATTCATTGATTTTAAATCCACACTCGACCATAATATTATCAAACTTTTCATGCCATTGTTTGGTGCTTGTTTCAAGCCATACAATGACTTCACCAGTTTGCACACCTTTTTATTCCTGCCTTGGTGCTTTGAATCCTCTAAGTTGTTCCATGTAACTTTCCTCTTCTAAATCACCATTTAGAAAGGCAGTCTTTACATCCATTTGATGTACTTTGAGCTTTCGCAATGTTGCAATAGCTAGAATTGTTCTGATAGATGTTATCCTACTGGAGAATATCTGTCAAAGTAATCAACGCCTTCCCGTTATTTGTATCCTTTAATCACAAGTCTGGCCTTATACTTATCGATTGTTCCAGCTGCTTTTATTTTCTTTTTGAATATCCATTTGTATCCTATGGGTTTATAGCCTGGAGGAAGGTCCTGTAGTTCCCATGTATGATTTTGCAATATAGAATCAATTTCACTCTGAATTGCCTCTTTCCACTGAGGACCTTCTGTAGAGGTTACCGCTTCTTGGTAGTTTTGAAGTTAACTTTCCAACATGTATGTTAGAAAATCTGGACCAAATGACTTTTCAGTCTTAACACTTTTACTACGCCTAGGTTCAACCTCTTCAACATTTTCTTCATTTCCTTATTCATGACTATCGGCCATAGTCTCATGAACTCTTTTGGAAGAGCCTGCTTCTTCCTTTGACTGACATGGAAATGTACGTTTGAAGAGTGAAGCATTCCTTGATTCCATTATCATATTTTTGTGTATGTCTAGGATCTTTGACTCATGCACAAGAAGTCAATATGCACTACTGTTATGTGCATAAGCAATGAAGATGCAATCAACTGTTTTTGGACCTATTTTCACCTTCATTGGTACATGTACAACAACCTTAGCTAGACACCTCCACATTCGTAAATATTTGTAAGAAGGTTGTCTACCATTCTATAATTCATATGGACTTTTCCCTTGCTCCTTACGGGGTATCTTGTTCAAAAGGTAATTATCTGACAACACAGCTTCACTCCACATATTTTGTGGCAACCTAGAACTTATTAGCATTGCATTCATCGTTTCCTTTAACGTCCGATTTTTCGTTCTGCAACGCCATTCTGTTGGGTAGTATAAGGTGCAATGAACTCATGTTTAATTCCGTGTTGAGCACAGATTTCAACAAATGGTAATTCATACTCACCACCCCGGTCACTTCGCAACACTACAATTTTCTTATTAAGTTGATTTTCAACTTCATTTTTATAGAGAACGAATTTCTCTATAGCTTCATCTTTGCTTTTAAGCAAATACACATAACAATATTTTGTGCTATCATCAATAAAAGTGATGAAATACTTATTGCCACCTCTTGCTTGGACAGATTTCAAGTCACACGTATCGGTGTGAATTAAATCATGCGGTTCTGTGTTTCTTTCAATTGTTTGGAAAGATGACCTTGTCAGTTTCGCTTCAACACAAGTTTGGCACTTATGGTTTGAATCAATATAGAATGTCAGTATGCAATTCAAGTTAATTAGGCGATGGAATGTGTCATAATTCACATGTCCTAGCTTACCATGCCATAAACTAGATGACTCAAGCAAATAAATAGAAGAGACATTTGTTTTATTCATTTTTGGCTTGATAGTCATTAAATTGAGCTTAAAAAGCCCATCACATGTATACCCTTTGCCAATAAACATTCCACTCTTACAAACTTTATCTGACTCAAATACCATACGAAAGCCATTCTTCTTGAGCAAATAACCGGACACCAAATTCTTGCAAATTTCCGACATATACCACACATTGGTCAAAGTCAATTCTTTGCCAGAAGTCATCTTGAGGACCAGTTTTCCAATCCCCTTGACCTTGGAAGTGGCAGAATTTCCCACAAACAGTTTTTTACCATTTTCAATAGCTTCAAAAGAATTAAATAGTTTTTTGTTGAAATAGACATGTCTTGTAGCACCCGTGTCAATCCACCATTCCCTAGAATTTGAGCTGACAAAGTTCACCTCAGAGATCACAGCTACAAAACTCATTTTAGACACATCTTGTGCAATGCCATCAATCATGTTTACTTCCTTTTGGTTACCTCTTTTTAGCAGTCTACATTTAGCAACTTTGTGACTAGGCTTGTCACCATTGTAGCAAGTTCTTCTAAATTTTGTTTTAGAAATTCCACCATTAGACCCCAGCTTAGAGCTTTTGCCACCGTTTTTGCCTTTCCCGGATTTGTTTTGGTTTGGCCTAGAACTTTGACCATGCTCCACAACGTTGACCCGAGTTGGTTCAACCAGAGTGAATCCACATTCTTTGACCTTATTTTCTTCTTCAATTCGAAGTCTAACAATGAGGTTTTCAACACTCATCTCATTCCATTTTTGCATTAGGTAATTATTGAAATATTTAATAATAGCATCCAGTTGGAAAGTTTCACTTAATAACATTCCTTCGGCATGGATGTAATGCAGGATAACTTGGAGCTCTTGAACTTGACTGATCACAATTTTAGAGTCCACTATTTTATAGTCCAAGAACCCGCCAACAATAAATTTCTTGGCCCCAATATCTTTGGTTTTGTATTTCCGTTCAAGAGACTCCCACAATTCCTTTGCCATTCGCTTTCTACTATACACATTGTAAAGCGAATCGGCCAAGCTGTTCATTATATAATTCTGGCAAAGGAAATCAGAATATTTCCAAGCATCAACTACACTCATATCTTGAATATCTCCTTGACCTTCTTTGAGTTTAGGAGCATCTTCAGTTACGAATCATGCAAGATTCAAGGTGGTCAGATAGAAGAACATTTTCTGCTGTCACCTCTTAAAGTTCAGGCCATTGAACTTTTCCAATTTTTCCCCATGATTAACCGAAACAGAGCCACCTAAGTCACAACCAAAGTTGGCACTTGAGGCACAGCTGGGATCACTTGTGCACTAGCTATAGTTTGGTTTGTATCAACCACATTTGAATCCGAAGCCATAACAATTGAAATAAAACTATCCAAGTCTATTTATGTGATAGAAACAGCAAGCAGAAATAGCGAATCTGCTTTAAGATTGTTAGAAACATAGGTAAATAAAACGTTAACTGAGACCTCAGAAACAAATAACAAAAACCTCTGTTAGGAAATAGAAACAGATACAAAAACCTCTGCTAGGAAACAGAAACAGAACATAAACAGAAACCTCTGTTAGAAACAAAACATAAATCGAATGCAAACAGAATGTGAACAGAATATAAACAGAACCCTTTGTTAGAAACAGAACGTGAACATAATGTAAACAGAACCCTCTGTTAGTAACAAAACGTGTACATAATGTAAACAGAATCTTCTATTAGAAATAGAACATGAACAGAATGTAAACAAGAAAATTGAGGCCTATGTTTGACACAGTTTCCTTAGAACAGATTCGTCTGCTAATACGCTGGACGTCTGGTTCCCAAAATACAGCGGTCGAGACCTGGAGGAAAACCGCTGGAACAGAGCAACGAATATTTTACCTAGGCAAACCAAAAAAGTGCCCGAACAGTATCACGATAAAGAAGTGTATGGTTAGAAATAGTGGAAAATTCGTCTATCTTAAAAGGCCAAAACTTGGTCTTTTATATAGGCAAACAAAGGCATTACAAAAGCCAAAAAATAAATGTGAATTCAATAGAGTTGAATGATAGGAACATCAACAGTCACAACTATTCACATTTCAGCACATGGTTTTAAGTGTTTAAAATTTAATAGCTTAAACTCGGTCAGATTAGGCGCCCACTTCTAGTCCGGCATTGGGTATACAAGTCGCGCTCGCACACAAGTTCAATGGTCCGAAGTGTATTTCTGATATGTGATTTGCACTCCCCTACGGGCACGCGAGGAAGAGAGAGCTCAGTTACACAATCTACATATTACAAATATGTAAACATATTTAATTAAATCATTGGATTACAATCTTTCTAATGTGGGACAAGGTTTTGCCAACACTTAAACCCATTTTTTATGACAAGCTTTGAGACTTAATTTCTCATTCACCCAATTACCACTTTAGACAAATAAATATATGTTTTTGAAGCTCTCGACAAGGAGAACACTAATTCGAATTCATATCTGAAATTTAAGAATCAGATCACTCAAAGTCAGGTCCAAAAGGCTTATTTTTCCAGCAAAAAGTATTTATCATCTAAAATTAGAGAGATATTGTTTTAGGATTAGGTAAAAATAGTGGAATAGGTTATCTATTGTTTTGGATTTTTTTTTCTTAATGGTACAAGAAATAGAAATCAAATTAGGTGTGAATAACACCATTTTGTTTCTCTCCTTTTCTTTTTGCTTTTTCGTTTGTTCTCGGTTGGTATTAGAATCTTGTATCTTTTGAGAAACCGTGTAAATTATTGGATGGGTTTTATTATTGGTGAATAATGATGGTGTTTTTTGAGCCAATATATATATGGTGATGATGTGATAGATGAGGAAGGTTCTAAGGTTGCGGTAAGTCGAGATCGATGATAATTTTCCTCATGCACTCTAAATTTACTGGCATATTTCATTGAGTTGCATTAAATTTATTGAGTGATGCTATTTAGCAGCTATATCAATGTGGCACTAAATGGTAAGTGGAATTAAGAGGATTTTATTTATTTATTTAATTTCACTTATCATTTGATGACACATTGGATGCCACCTAGACTGGTGCCAAGCACCACTAGTGCTACATAGCATTATTCAAATTTATTTTGTCAATTATTGTATATAGGTATATCATGTCATATTTTAACATTGTTGATTTTTTTTAACGTCAGGAATCTAGGGAACAATTGAAAGTATTAGATTATACACTGAAATTTACTACAGACCAAGTATGAATTTGGTAACTATTATATTTATCATCATTTAAAGTGTACATATATATATATATGAAGTTAAATTCCTTTTTTTTTTTTTTTTGGGTTTGTCTCATACACTGAAATATAGGTATTTTGCAGCTGAGATTTATTGTCTAATTGGGTTCGTAATGTTGGGAAGGAGCTTGCCTTAGTTATTGTTGTGACACATTCTGAGTTAGGTGGAGATAGACGTAAGCCTAGAATACACTTTGGATGTGAACATGGTGGTAAATATCGGAAGCAAAAAAGTTGTTTAAATCATAAACCAGAACGGAAAAGATCTAGTGGAACACGCAAGTGTGAATGTCCATTTGATTTAAATGGCGTTAAGTTACAGAATGAAGATGACTGGACGGTGAAGGTACTTTGCGGACTACATAATCACCCTTTAGCGCCAATATTTAGAAGGACATCCATATGAGGCAAGATTTTAATAAACATGCCAAAAAGTTTAGTCAGACCGAGAAACATATTGATGACTATGAAAGAACGAGATTTCAAAAATGTTAACATAATGAGAACTATTTACAATGCACACGCAAGACATAGAGTGATTGAAAGGCTGGAAGAACACAAATGCAACAACTAATGAGTAAGATCAGAGAACACAATTACAGTAAGATCAATGTCATACTCATTCATTTGTCGTATGTACAATGCTTGACATTCTTACCATTGCACTCGCCACCACTTCCCTTAGCAAATAGTAAGATGATTGGTTTGGGTTTTGTGAACGGTAATCATTTTGTTCAGGTATATTACTTTAATAACATTCATTTTTATTTTGATGGTTCTAATTTATTATTATTGCTAATTAGATTTATCACTTGCTAAGTGAACTTGAAATCTAATAGTCCAGTTCCACCAGTAGCATGTAATTGGTAAAAGTACAAGATGAAGTTGCCAATGGATGGGACAGGCCTATGAAGCGTGAATCGATGCATTCAAAAAGATGGTTGAACTCATGTTGCTACGCAAGAGATTACTAGACTAAGCTCTCCATAGTTTCTTATTTGCCTCAAATAGATATTTATATACGTTATCTATCATATTGTGTTTTTTGCTTTAATTAAAACTGAACGGTTAGTTGGAGGCAAGAGCAAAATATGGCTCATTTTTCCTTTGGCATTTTGCATTTTTCCTCGTTATTGTATGAACAAAGGCAATTCTTGTTCAAGGACACAAATGTTAACCTTCATTTGCAGGCTTGATAACAAGTAGACAAAACCGTTGCATGCATTATTTTATTCAATCAAAGAAATAATAATAAGGTTTGCTAAATAAACATACAATGAATGACATATACATCCTTAAAAATTATACAATCTTTCTCGTTTAAAATTTGGACATAATAGCTGTGTCATTTTGGACTCTTGGCAATGCCACCTTCTCAGCTGTAGTTTTCATGCTTTTTCAAATCAACAAATTGCCGAACCTTCCTTCTTATCTGCCAAGAATCGATATTCCCAGTCTTTGCTTCCATTAACTGTGAAACAAATAAGTTAAGCATTTCAAGCAAAAGATGTAGCAATAGAAAATTTTTCTATTTAAATATTTTATTTTAATCTATGTATCGCTATAACGTGCCCAAATAAAGTTGAATAGTCATACTTCGATTATGCGCCCATTTAAGCCAAATGAAATAATATTACGAGAATAGAAAAATTGTAATTTAACAACAAAAACTAAGTTCAACTCCAATGATTCGAATTTATCGAACTAATTCCAATAACAAAATCAAATTTCATAAATATCAGTCGAGCCATTAATAGGGATGGCAACGGGGCGGGTCGGGGTCGGGTTCCGCCCCGAATTTTTTTACCCCACCCCCGCCCCGATCCCCGAGTGAGTCGGGGCGGGGCGGGGCGGGTCGGGGATAGGAAAATCCCCGACATTTGCCCCGATCTTTTTTTTTTTTTTTTGGTAAAATCCCTATATTCTAGTTACCCAATATCCCTTTAAAAAGACACATTTTTAACATTAAAAATTATAAAGATTCTAATTATTAACATTCAAAATTATAAGGATTCAATCATACAAAACACTAAATATTCTAAGTTCGAATTACAAGCAGAGTTCAAATCTTAAACATAACATTTCATCTTACCAAGGTTCCAACGAAAACAAATATAATGCAACACTCAATCATTCATAAAATTACATTCTAAAATATTCCTTCATTCTTCATCTTCAATATTTGTGCAGTACCCAGTAACCACTGATTCCTGTATAATAATACATTTACCATAAAATATAATAATTACAACTATATACTTAAAATTTTTTAATATTGAATTTGAATAACACAATAAAAACATAAAACATGTTGTCTGATATTTATTTATTTTTTTTTTGGGGATTCAACTTTGTTTTTAAGTTATTACAAAACATGTTGGCACTAATTTACAAGTCAAAGGCAGCACAGTTGGTTAATGGTTGGGGTAAGTTGGACTGATGGTTGAGGGTTCGACTCAACCTCAACGCCAAATTTTTTTTTTCTTTTTTTAAATTGAGTTGGGATTTCGGGTTTTCTGGGCGGGTCGGGTCGGGCGGGGCACCCCAAACCCGACCCCGCCCCGAATCTGAAACGGGGCACAGATTTGTGCCCCGTCCCCGCCCCGTTCGGGGCGGGTTTTCATCGGGTTCGGGTTTTCGGGACTTTTCTGCCATCCCTAGCCATTAAGATTATACAATAAGCTTTGCAATTTTTAATTATTTCTATTAAGCCAAAACTTCCTAAACACCTACATTTTAGTCCCAAATCATTTCCATGTACACTTTATATAAATACCTCAACCCTCCATTCACTCATTTGAGCCAAGATAAAAGAAATCAGGTAACTCTCTGTCCCTATTTGTTATTGCTACTCATTTTCCTCCTCCATCTCTCAAGCTCACGACGCTCTTCCGATCTCAAGAAAACATCAACAAGCTTCAAGTATGAACAATAACTAAGGTGGCACTCAAGAACTCCCAACATCTCTAAACTCAAGACAAGGAAAATCAGGTGCAAATAACTCCTTCCATTACTCCTATTTTTGTGCTAAAGATCACCATTCAACACACAATGTTCATGCTTCTAATCATGCTAAATGTATACTACTCATCAAACAATCAAAACACTTCATATATACATTATAGAAATCATCATTATCTATCACAACAAACATCAAAACAAAGAATTAAATATGATAAATCGCAATGCTCGGTCGAACAAGCAAAACCAAAATTTTGGGTCATCCTCAATCTTTCACCAAACTTCGCAAAATTAGTGTCTATAGCTTCCTTTCACTATGAAGAACAAGATGGTACCTTCACTTTGGCCGGAAACCCACCATGCTCACCAGAAAAACACCTTAACCACCGCACCCGTTTTCCCAAAACCACCACTACGCCTTCAAAAATCTATATCTAAGGGTAGAGCTCGTCCGGAGCTATCTTTTCCACCTATCTCTTCTTCGATTCACTGGCGTTTGGCAGGATTTTGAGCTCAAGAACCGACACCCTTCCGTTTCGTGCAACTCACTGTTTCTTCTTTGGGTTTTAACCCGGAAATATCAGATCTACAATTTTGTCCTTTGGTTATTTCACCTTGGTCCTTAACAGTTCTGATAACATTTAAATGAGCCCAAAACTTATAGTCAACTCTAGTCTTACCCAAGAGTTTCCAAGACATTTAAGTTGACCCTAAATTTGTTATTTGAATCATAATGGGTCACCAAACATTTGAAATAATTAATTTCGACCCCTAAACTTTTAATTTTTGCATAATTGGTCTATAAACTTTCAATTCTAATCATATAAGTCCTTAAACTTTTAATTTAAATTAAATTAATCCTCAAACTATTTAAATAATTAATTTTGGAGTCCTCTAACTTTTATAAATCTACAACTTAGTCCTTAAAAATATTAATTATACTATAAAACCTTAAATTATGAATTCTAATCCTAATTAATTTCCTTTATAGGCTAGACAGAGTGCTTGGATAGTTGAAAAATTTACTTTTCAAGAATTTAGAGCTCGACTTGAAATATCACAAGGTAAACTCTTTATTTAAAAACTTTATTTTATTAAACGCACGCACTTATTTGATTAATATTATAGTGATATGCATGATTAATGTGAATTTGATATTATTGCCTATTAAAAGGCATAAGTATTATATGGACATATTAAAAGGTCTCCCCTATTAATAAGCGCTTTATGATGTTGACCTATTAAAATGATCATGAATTTCATGCTTATTAAAAAGCGTGCTAGTTTGCATAGTTGTGTGTTTTATTGTGATATGAATATAAATGGTGCACGGGGTTTATTGAGTATTTTAATATATTCATTCTTTCCAATCTAAAAAATTTCAGGTTTCAGAGCCGGTGGTGGAATGACGAATGGTGGCCACAATTAAATTATATTTTAAAAAATTAATCTTTTGAAAATTGTCTGTTAATCGTGGAGAAAATATTTGAGATCTTCACTTATTTTGTTACAATCGTCAAAGATTGATATTCTGTGGTTATCTTCCGCACTAGTCAAAAACTTACTTTCTTGAATTTTGTCTTTTTTCGCATTTTATTATTTTAAAAAGTTAACAAGAAAAGTCAAACTAGCGACCCGAATATTTTTCAAATTCGGGGCGTTACATGAGAACTTCCCTTTCCGTTCACCTGACTAGCTTCCACAATCACTAGCTACATCTGCAAGGCATGTATTCAACAACTATCTACATCCATTAGATGCAATTCAAGGATGGATATTAGAGAACATTAATTTGTTTAACAATTTAACAATGAATGTAAACAATCATCAATATATAGCAATTATTTTATATATTCAGTATAGTTCATGACAATATAAGTAAAGATAACTCAAGGAAAGTGGGCGAAAGCATGGTGATTAGGGATGTAAATAGCCAATTTGTGTCTTGTGCAGCAAACTATCAGCAAGGAATTCTTGTGAAATGGGATATCAAAAAGTAATTTTTGAGGTGGATTGTAAGCAAGTAGCAGATGCCATTTCTTTAAGAAGTGAGGTTGGTCTTTTGGAATTTGGTGGGCTTATTCAAGGTTGCAGATACCTATTACAGCAGCATGAGAATTATTCTGTCTCTTTTGCCAAACACGAAGCTAATGTCCCAGCACATTTGCTTGCTAAACTTTCTAGTTCTTTAGCTGATTTTACTAATTGGGTTGAGGCTTCCTCTTGTCTTGAGGCCTCTCTATTGTATGTCATGAATATTTCGAGTAATCAATAAATACAATCTTCCCAAAATAAAAAAGGGGTAAAGTAGCTAATTTACCACTACTTTGGAGCCCAAACTCAAACAGATAAGGAAAACTAAAATCTCTTTAGCCTTCATTCTTATCATCTCATGCAAACACCTATCTCACAACCTGGATTCATACCAATCACGTATAAAAAATGAAATAAATAAAAAAAAACTTGATTCACATATTATAGTAAGAAAAGACTGCCTTTTTATCTGTCCACTCAAGAAAAAGAATTAAAAGAAAATCCAAGAACACCAACAATTTAGTTCAATCCCAGAAGGTAAAGCTTCCCAAAAAGACAATTAAGAGGGGAAAAGAAGACCTGGAAAGGAACAATTAAAAACCATACTGGATCTGCCAATTTATTCTACCGTTAGTTAACAGAGTATTGATGCTCACCTTCAAGTTTAAACACAAAGATGTATTACATTGACCAGTTGAAAGTAAATTAAAACCCAACTAAAAATAGAGAGAGAAATGAAAATTGTTGCCTTCTTCAAACCTGAAGCTACTTGAATTAAATGCAATAAATGCATACAACTTGTTCTCTAATCCATGGGCTCAAAATCTCCTCGCCTCATGCCAATACATTAGTCATATATAAAGTATAAAAAAGAGATGCAGATCAATTATTTCATAGTTGATAGCACCATCACATGAATTAGAAATACAGACAAATCAGCAACTAAACAAAGAGAATTTAACGATCAAATTAATAGTATATGCATGAGTATATAAAATTTACATGGCAATCTTGTCATGGCTCTCTCTCTCTCTCTTTCTCTCTCTTTCTCTCTCTGGGGCACCCCCACAGACGTCTCTAATAGGAACTTGGAAATCTTGTTTCTACGTTTATCCACATCTGTAGAGTCCCCGAGAATCTCTTTTGTGCATATTGAACCGTATTATTTGTTAGATATATGCGAAAAAATGGTTACTTTAACCAAAGCCCCATCTCTAAAGAATTACCACTTTTATCATGCAATAGAACAATTGAGATGCAAGAAAATTGGCCAATCAACTGAACTCCGAACCTTTATCTTTAAAGTATCACCACCGATAATTCTAATTTCACATCACGAGAATATTAAATTCTACTCTAAAATTAATCCCCAAAAACATTAATAAGTAATTCAATTGATTTTTCCAAACCTTGAATTTAGAATCTTAATAAAATAAACCTCAAATTTTATACAATTGACTTCTATAGCTACATCTGGTTATCCGAGATTTTCTTCTTCCAATGATATAACTAATTAAAATTTTCTTATTGAATCTTTAAACCATTGTCCATCCATATAGTACGCAATCTCATATTTTTTCGCCAAATGTATCCTTTTTCTATTTGTTTCTAAATTATTAACGGCCGTTTCAAATTTCAATCCACAAACCTTTTTTTTTTTTTTTGTTTAATTTCTAACAACAACAATAAACCCATAACAATGGGGATACAATTAGAAATATGAATCTTCTATAACTTTGTTAGAAATAGGAAAACAGAAAAATAACTAACCGTATATCAGCCAAAAAAAGTCTATATCCCAAGTATTAAAAAGCAGTATGAGAGATTGCCGGTTCGATTAGAAGAATGGGAGATAGAAAAAGCCTTCTGTGCTATAATGAAATCTACTTGCCACGCCGCCGTTTTCATCCCTAATGCTAGCTTTAGCTCTTCTGACGAGTAGTTTAATTTCGCTTTTGTGGTCTCGGTTTTGTGGAAGCATATGTGTAGAACGACGATGCTGATGAATGGGAAAGAGAAGTTTAATTTCTCTTTTGTGGTCTCGGTTTAGTTGAAGCGTTTGTGTAGAACGATGATGCCGATGAATGGGAAAGGGCGTGGTGTTTGATTTGTTAATTTAATTTTGTTTTTGTTTTAACTTTAAAATATAGGTAGATTGTGTTGATATCAAATTCAACATTTGACTCAACAAACAAGATTTGTTTTAGCAGGAAAGTTGTATTTGAATCGTCTTATGTAGTTAATGTGTAAAGGTAAGGAACGTTTACAATAAATGCAAGAGAGTAAATGTGCCAAAGACAAGAAGAATGAGATTTTATCTAGGTCCCCTCTCAGCTTTTTTTTACCTCTATTTATAATACCACCTTTGCCAGTTGCATGGGGTGATAATTACATGTATTTAATGCTAGGCCCATAAGAATGACCTATGAGTCATGCCAGCTGGGATTTGACTTTTACTTTTCAACTAATGACTACTTAAGCCGTGTGTGCGGCATGTGGCCATCACTTTGCATTCAATGCTAAAGTCCCATCAGCCGTAAGCGATAACGTCCCTCACTTGGGTTCTCCAGTGAGTGCTTAGCTAGCGGGCTCGTTAGGTCACAGAGTTGGGTTAGGGCACTATGAGCTCGTTAGCGAGGTCCTGGACATCCTAAACTGCAAGATCACAAGACTGGAGACTTGCCTTAGAGGTCGCTAAAACGGGCTCTTTAGGTCTTTTGGTCGTTTATTTTTTAGGCCATTAAATTGGATAAACCTCTTAGAGCCGGCTCCCAAGACCTTACAACCATTGACCATTGTTGACTTTTGGCCATTTGTGGCCTAGTGGCTACAAAATGCCCCCTCAAGGTCGCTGTTTTTGACCTTCTAAGTTAGTGGACTTGAAGCTTCGCTAATAATTCCTTCAAACTTTTTGCCGCTCAAAATTAGACTCTTTGAATTTCAAAATAGTTGAGATAGCGTATTTAGCCGCAAGTTACTCTATTGGTGGAATGGCATGCCTCAGAGACTTAAAGGCAGTAATCATTAATTTGATGGTTTCCCTTTCGTTTCCCAAAGTACTAGGCGGCCGTCACGCCATAACCAACCTTATTTATACTCTTCCCTTTGCCTCTGTTTTCTCCTGCATTTCCTATTCACTTCACAGAAAGGCTTTTTTCTTTGAAGGATTCTCACTTTCTCAGGTGATTCTTCTTTGTAATTTCTGGGATTTCTTTGGGTAGCCTTAGAGTAGTAAAATAACGAATGGAGAAGGAAAAGTCTCCTTGAGCAAGCGCTGGCCGGTCTGGTGAAGAGGTGGAGGAACCAGATGTCCCAATTGAGTGGGAGGAGAGAGAGGACGAAGAAGATGAGGAGGAAGCAGAGGCAAGTTCTAGTGGATGTCCTCCGGCGGTGGTAGTTTTAGAGAAGGGCCTGCCGTAGTCAGCTAAGGACATCTCCTCACAGGTGGAGGAGGGGGATTAACGTATCATTCGTCATCAGTACTGTGTACCAAGTGATGTGGCACTATGGCTTTCCCATGAAGGGAAGAAGGCCCAAAATCCTCCAAAGGGATGCATAGCCGCAAATACGAAGATGTTTCAGGCTAGGTTTAAGGTTCCTCTTCCCAGACCTGTGACTCGATTATTATAGTTCTGGGGGGTTGTCCCTTCGTAGATTCCACCAACAGGGTGGAAGACCATAATAGGGGTCTTTGCCTTGTGACAGCGTAAAGGCTGGGGATTTCCCAGCCCTAAGGATTTCAACTCCCATTACTTGTTGAAATCCTCTCCTTCTGGAGGAAAAGGTTGGTTCTATGTGGCTACTCGCCCAAAATCAGAAGCCCAGTGCCTCTAGGGCAATTTGATGAAGGGAGTACCAGACTCAGTCTCATAATGGAAGGAGAGCTGGTTCTAGGTAAGAGACAACTGGAGGACCCCATCGGCCCTAGACTACGAGGATACAAATGTGCAACCTGCTATGCAAATGCTCGTAAGTAGCTACCCAGTGAACTCTTTTTTGGAGTTGACGAGCTAATACTTATTTTTCTCCTTTTTGTTTCAGGAGTTGACAGGCCGCAGTTCATATCTTCGACCTTTAAGGAACGAGCTTAAGAGGTTGCTGAGTTGGAAGCTCAAGCTCACCACGTCAAGGACCTGACCAACGAAGATACCCTGATCGAGGTTGGTCTTTCATTACCGAGGTTGGAACGTAGCAACAATAGTCCCAATAACAGTAAGTTGCAAACATGCTATGGATCTATTTATGTCCGCATAGCTACTTGACACATGCTTTTTTTTTTTTCCTTTTTCTAGGCTAGGGAAACCGCCAAGAAAAAACTCAAGAGATATGGTCCGCTGAGGAAGTTGCCGCTGCTTTAGAGAAGAAATAGCAAAGGAGGAGACTTCGCGAGAAGAATGCGGGAAAGCATGTCACGAAAGAGGCTGACCTTACGGTTGCTTATTCAGATCTACCAAGTGACAAAGGGCTGCTCCATCGCCCACTCCTCTAGGCTCCTCTCCTAGCTCCCTACCCTCAATTAAGATGACAAGCGAAGGGGGGGGGAGGGAGGGGGAGGGAGTATCGATTCATGAGAAAGAGGTTCTGGACCTACTAACGGATGACTTGTTCCTCCCTATTCAACCAAACTACTGGGCTGTACTGGAAAAAATGAAGGATAAGAGGCCTAAGGTTCTGTTCAGCTTCAACCTCTAGAAGAGGCTGCTCGAAATCGTTCCAAAAGGGCTACCTGGGAATCTTTGCGATGCCATGAGCGGCGCGGCCAACAGGTGGTCGAAGATGTGGGAGAAGTATGCAAGCTCTATATCGCTTACTGAGATCCTCTAAACAAGCACAGCTTTGCGAGGTCGCTCAGCTGTCTTGGACCAGCATGCAGAGGCTCGTGTTCATAAGGTAATCCAGGACTCTAGCTGTTTACAAGGATGAGGCTACCCTATTGAAAAATGACCTTGAGGCCTCTAGGAAAAAGATTGAAGAGCTGGAGGGCAAGTTAGCGACCGAAAGGTCAAATCATGAGCAAGCTCTGAGGGAGGCTGAGAGCAGGGCTGTGTCTGGGGAGTTGATTCGGTACAAAGAGGCAGTAGCAAAGTACAAGAGCTTAGAGGAGTACAAGCAAGCTAACGCCAGGCTGCACTACGAAACGGCCAAGAGGGTTCTTTAAGAGGTTGTAAAGGTCCGGCCTGAGTACGATCTCGATTTCCTCAAAGAGCAGGTAGCCAAGCTCAAGTACGACTTCGGCTACAAGAGCTTGGATGATGAGGATGCCAAGGCTGAGGCTCCTGTCGTTGAAGAGATTGAGGTCTCTGCTCTGAGAGAACGGACCTGAAACCTCACCTTTCCTTCTTTTTGAGATCTCCCTGTACTTATGAAATGAAAAAGTTTTTTATACAACTGTTTGTTTGTTTAAATTGATTCGTCCTAAACTGTACAATATCTTTGGGTAAATCCACAAACCAAAGTGTTAGGACGCATAACCAGAAGCTTATTCAGGTTCAGGTCACGTAAAATGGATTCAAGTGAGGATTTTGTGCCAAGTGTGAGGCTGTTTAACTAGAAGAGCTTGTTCTAGCTTCAGTCGCCTAACCCATTATCGCAAGTGTTAGGTCACTATTTGAGGGCTTGCCGCGTCCTTGGTCATATAACCTTTAACCTAGATGTGAGGTTGTTGACTGAGAGCTTATTTTAGTTGTTTCTAGTGCCGATAAGTCAAATCTTTTTCAGACAAGTGTTAGGTCACTGGCAAGAAGCTTGATCCTGCCTTGCTCACTTTAATCTTTACTTAGTCATCAATTTGTCTTATTTTAGGCCATGGAAAAATATGGGTGTGATGCTTTAAAAGAGTCAAGCAGATATACATGAATTATTTATCGTGGAAATTTATAAGCCCGTGAAAGCAATTTTAATTTACCAAGTATGGCCTGTCAATTTGGGGTGCAAGGTTTTTCAGAGTTGATACCTGGCTATTGGTAGTATTTCTTTAGGTGTTCTGCGTTTCAAGGGTACATCAACTCGTTCCCTTGCATGCCTTTGAGCTCGTAAGCCCCATTTAGTAGGATTCGCTTGATCAGTAGGGACTTTCCCAACTTGGCCCCCGGGTTCCTGAGGCCGGCTCTTTAGTGGGGAGGAATACTTTGCGCAAGACTTGGTCTCTAACTTCTAAACTGTGTACTTTAACCTTGGTGTTGTAAAACCTGACACACTTCTGTTTATATACCGTATTTCTGATTTTAGTAACTTTGTTTTTTCGGCAATAAGGTCGAGTTCATTGGTAAGGCACTTGTTGTTCCCTATTTCATTGAAATGTGCTACCCTAGAGGTAGGGACATTTAACTTGATGGGAATCATTGCCTCAGCTCTGTATGTGAGAGAGAAAGATGTTTCACCAGTCGAAGGTTGGTAGGTCGTCAGATAGGACCACAAAACCGCGAGGAGCTCTTCAGTCCAGCTTCCTTTTAGGGCCTCCAAATGCTTTTTTAATGTTCATTTGATAATTTTATTGATAGCCTTGACTTGTCCGTTAGCCTGCGGGTGATGTGGGGTGGAGTAGAAATTCTTTATGCCTAATTCTTCACAATATGTTCTGAATCTTGTGTTGTCAAATTGCTTGCAATTGTCCATGACTATGGCATTTGGGACCCCAAATCTGTATACAATTGATTTCCAGGTGAAGCTCGTTTTTTTTGTTCTGTGATACTGGCTAGTGCTTCGACTTCGACCCATTTTGTGAAGTAGTCTACCGTAATGATAGCGAAAGGCCAATGAGATCTACCCTCACTTGACGAAAGGCCACGGCCCTGTGATTGAGATTAGCTCTTCTGGCGGGCTCCTAATGAGAAGGGTTAACCTTTGGCAGTTATCGCAAGCTTTGGCAAAGTCGATTGCGCCTTTCCCGACTCTAGGCCAAAAATATCCTTGTCTTAGTATTTTCTGTGCTAGAGCTTGCCCGCCTGGGTGGTTGCTACAAACCCCAGAATGTATTTCTTCTAGTACGGCTCATGCTTCCGTAGGTGTGAGGCATCTTAAAAGTGGTCCGACGAAGCTTCTTTTGTATATCTTTCTATCAATGAGCGAGAATCTGGCAGCCTGGTGTCTGAGCTTTTTGGCCTCCACACGAGGGGGCCGCTCCCTCCTTTAGGAACGAATTTCCATGTCTTTTGGTCTTCTGGTCGCTAGGTCGTTAAGTTGGACGAGGCTCTCAGAAGCTCATTTTCAAGACCCTACGACCATTGACCTTGGTTGACCTTTGACCTTCATTGACATTAGCGACGTAGTGTCTACAAAATTCTCCCTCAAGGCCGCTGTTCATGGGCCTTAGGGTTAGCAGTCTTGAAGTTATGCTGGCATAGTACACTCTGCTACGTGTTAATCATTTTATGGAATGGCGCGTTTTTAGGATTTAAAGGTATTGATCATTATTCCGATTGATTCTTCTTCATTTCCTGATGTCACAGACACGGCGGCCATCCTTTCATCTTCTCATTCTTTCACTTCTCACTAGCCTATTTATACCCTTTCCTCCTTATTTTCTCTTACTTTCGCCTATGTTTATTCTGTAATCAACTTTTGAAGAGATTTCGGCCACTAGTTTTTTAGGCTTTCCTTTTTCACGCCCGAATTTTCAACATAGTTTTTGAAGGCTTCGCTATACCCTCAGTGTAGAGGTGACTATTTTTCTTTCTATTTCTTGGGAATTTTTTTGGTTGGAATCCCTGATTAGCATTTGGAATTTGTGGGGATATCATGAAATGGAGGGTGAAGAGAGTTTTCCTTCAGGGAGAGGTGTAGAAAAAGGATTTGTAGTGGACGTAGAAAGATCTACGAATCAGTAAGCGATAGGACCGGAGCCAGAGTTAGTGCCAGTGGTCCGGTTCAAATGGACTGACGATTAGAGTGTAAGAGTGAGAGAGAGAGCAATGAGGCAAAAGCTAGTTCTAGTGGGAGGCCTCCGGTAGAGGTGATTTGCGATAAAAATCGGCCATGGGTTTGCTAACATATTCCTTCGAAGGTGAAGGAGAGCGACTAGAATGCGCTACGGAAAAACTATTGTGTTCTAGGCCGCGTTGCGCTGTGGGTCCCTTATGGAGAGGAACGGGCTCATTGCCCTTCGAGAGGGTGTGTCGCAGTGAACACGAGGATGTTCGAGGTTGGTTTTCGTGTTACACTACTACAACCCGTTATCAGGTTGTTAAAGTTTTGAAGGATTGCCTCTTCTTAAATCACTCCCGTGAACTGAAGGACCATTATTGGTGTCTTCGCTCTCTGGAAGCATAAACGATGGGGATATCCAAGTCCTTAGGACTTTAATCTTATTACATGGTAAGGACCTCGCTGTACAAAAAGGGGTGGTTTCATATAGCCGCGCAACCCAATGCTGGGACCTTGAGCCTATGGGGAACCCTGGTGAAGGGGGCTCCGAATCTGGGCCCATTAGGTGGGGAGTGAATAGAGGAGCCCGCCGAATCCGGGCTAGGAGGATGCAAATGTCCCCACGAGCTATACGGAACCTAGTAAGCATGCTTTCAATGAAGTTATTCTTATGGCCAGATGAACTGATATTTAACTGCATTTTCCTTTCTTATCAGGCATTGAACGAGGTCTGCCATTAACTGCGCTGTTTAAGAAGCAATGCAAAGATCGTTGCCCAGATTTCAGAATATCTTCGCGACGTTGAGGAATTAACAGAAGAGGATTTTTTGGTCAGCACCGATCTATCTGTTCCCAAGACCAAGCACATTTCCTGGGACCCCAACAACTGTAAGCTACTGCTCCCTTTATCAATTTTCCATTACCTACTTGGCGACTCGTTTCTTGTTATATTTCTACGACTTGACACCTGGCTCTCTTTTCAGGGAAAAAACATCTTCCAAGGGCATTGACAGGCCAGTCGTGAAACTCAGAGGAAGAGAACTGTGTGGGAGAAGATGAGAGCTGCTTGCCACCAAGCCGAAGGGATAAGGACTGCCATACAACTTGTTGAGGTTTTAAGAAGGCAGGAGGAGAGGAAATAGCTAAGACAGGTGAGGGATGCTGGAAAACAGCCTATGATTGTTGATGATATGGCCATCTTAAAGTTCCTTGATAAATGATGGTTGGCTATTCAGGAGCCTCCGGCAGACTCGCTCCTGGCAGCTCCCATGCCTCTTTTTGGCCAGTGAGGAATGACCTGGCCAGGGGCCACTAGACCTGCTGTGTGAGGATATTTTTCTTCTGGAGGACCCAGCTCGCCTGGCCAAGTTGGAGAAGATTCATGGCAAAAAACTGAAAGCGCTACTTAAGTTCAATTTAGCCAGGAATCCTCTTTCCACTGGCGTCCTGAGAATGCCCAGGGCCTTCATAGACGCCATGAATAGTGTGGCGCTGGTCCAAGAAGTGGGAAGGCCTTGCTATCAACTCTTCAATAGGGGAACTCTTATAGGCCAGCATGATGATGCGAGGCCATTTTAGAGGAGCACGCTATGGCCCGTATAGAGCACGTCGTTGGGGAGAAAGAAAAGCGCTCTTCCGATCTCTGAGGCCATCAGGACCAAGGAAAAGATGGAGTTGGCTCTTAGGGAGAAAGAACAAGAACTTCATGTTTCAAAGGGAGAATCAGCTGATCTGCAGACTGAGCTAGAAGACTAGAAGAAGAAATATGAAGACCTGGGGACTCAACTAGTGATGGAGAGGTTGAACTACAAGCTTACCGTAAGAGAGGCTGAGGATAGGGCTGCTGCCAGCGGATTAGTTGGTTATAGCGAGGCGGTAGAGAGGTAAAAGGCCTTTGAGGAGATCGGAAGATTGCTAATGTCGGCCTCTATTATGAGACAGTTAAGGAGATCCTTGGAGAGGTCATGAAGAAGCGCCCAGCGTGTGACTTGGCCTTTATCGAAGAGCTAGTTGTCAGGTTGTAGGAAGATTACGGCTATATGAGCTCCAACGAAGAAAATGAGGCCGAGATCATCTCTCAGTCAGAAGTCCCTGTTCCTGCCAGAGAGGGTGTGGAGGTTGTTGCTTCTGCTGTGGAAGTCGAGGCTACTGTTTCAACTGAAAGGAATGTGTTTTCGTCCTCTGAGAGCCATACTTAAAAAGTTTTTTATAATCCAACCCTTTTGCTATTTGTGTTCTTAAATGAAGTAAAGAATTTTTATAACACAGCCCTTTTGCTATCTGTATTCTTAAGTGAAGTAAAGGATTTTTTCTACTGTTAGCTCGTTTTGTTAAAATACTTTTACTGTTGGTTGTTCTCCTATTTGCGAAGAGCTCATCCTTGTTTTTGCTTGCTGGTGTGAAACCCCACACGAATTCTGAGCCAAGTATTGGGATGCTTCGACAAGAAGCTTGTTCTAGTCTCGAATCGTGTATACATTGGTGTAAAGTATTGAGGATACAACCAAGTACGAGCCTATCCGTCCTACAATTCATTTTGGTTTGCTCCAACTTAAACTTGTATGCAGCCTATCTCCAAATATTAGGTTATGTAGCAAAAAGTTTATCTGAACTTTTGGTCGTAGGGCCTTTTGTCTGGGCACAGAATTGCTAGCTAAAAGCTTGTTTCAGTCGTGGTTTTTAAGTAGGTAAGACGAATCATTTTAGATGAGTGTTAGATCACTGGTAAGAAGCCCAATCTAACCCAAATCATGGAACCGTTTACTTGAGTGTTAGATTGCTGGTTAGAAGCTCGTTCAAACATTAGTCGTGAAACCTTTCACTTGAGTGTTAGGTTACTCGTTAGAAGCTTGTTCTTACATTATTTGTGAAACCTTTTACACAAGTGTTAAGTTGTAGGTTAGAAGCTCGTTCTAACCTTGATCGCAGATCCTCTTACTCGAGTGTTAGGCTGATGGTTAGAAGCTCGTTCTAACCTCATTAGCGAAATCTTTTTACCCGAGTCTTAGATTGCTAGTTAGAAGCTTGTTCTAACCATCGTTGCGAAACCTTTTACTCGACTATTGTGGATTTGCCTTGTGTTCATTCTGAGACTCGTATCTCAAAGTGAAAATAAATGTTTTGTCATTTTGAGATGTATCTCAAAGTGAAAATAAATGTTTTGTCATTTTGAGATATCAACCGTTAATTGGTAAAAGTGCGGCTTTGAAATCTTTAGAGCTCGCGCAGGCAAGTGAATGACCTGGCATTTTAGAAAAAGTTGGAGACAATACAAATTTTAGAGTTGGTACCCGACATCCATCATTTTTCCTTTCCAAGGTGTTTTACCATTAATGGGTGTGTCAATTCTGTGTCTCCTGCGTATTTCGTACTCATCATTGTGCGTTTGACTGCCTTGCTAGGGAGCAACACTTTCCCTTTGAGACCGGGTAAGGATTTTGCCCGGTCTTTCCTTTGATTGGTCCCTGTTGTTGTTGCTTTGGATTGCACGTCGGTGAGGTTGTTGAGTTGGAAGGTTGGTTTTCTGTGACTCTCGTTGTTTGAGCCCTTATTAGGGGGAGCAAGGGCCAATCTTACTGAATTGGTAAAAAGAGCTCTGGTGGATTGTCGACTTTACTCCTGCCTTTTTGGGATTAAGTGTGCAAACTTCTAGAGGGGCAGTTGTGTTCTCATCATAATCCAGATTGCACTCTCATGCTACCCATTGGTCGCCTCGCACAATTGCCGTCCCATAATAGGTAGGGAATTGTATGACGTAGTGATAGATTGAAGTCGTAGCCCGGAGCTCGCATAAGATTGGGTACCCCAGAATAGCATTATGGTTTAAAGGCATGTCCACAATGATAAAATCCGCCATTATCCTTCTTTTGCACGACTCATCGCCTAATTCTACGAGAAGTGCAATCCGACCATTTGCTTCCACATAATCTCCAGTAAAACCCTACAGTCTAGTCCCATAAGGCCTCACTCTCTTCTGGTCTTTTTTCATCTACTGGAAAGTTTGCCAATAGATGATGTTCACGGTGTTGCCGCTGTCTACCAAGGTTTTGTCGTTGTCTACCAAGGTTTTGTAGATATTAACACCTGAAACTGACATGGTGATGACCAAGGCATCTGTGTGAAGGTGTAACATGCCATAGGCATCCTCATTACAGAAGGAGAACGAGCTGGTTTGAGAGACGGGGGTTGTGCCATAAGCAGGTGGTAGCAATTCTGGGATTCTCTTGCAAGGCCTCGCTTTTGTCTCTTGGAAACCCCCATGCCCTGGTTTCTGCCAACGAGTACACGGATTTCAGCTGGAGGTCGGTTCCATGGGACTTGGGTGTTGAGGTCCGTGTAGGGACAAGCTCGTCGATCCTACCCTTGGTGATTTGCCACGTATTCATTCAGGTATCCCTATTTGACTAGCTTCTCAATCTACTGATTAAGGTACCTGCATCCGTCCGTGTCATGACCCACGTTCTTATGGTACTTGCAATATTTGGACTGGTCAGCATCCTTCAATGATTTCTTTATAAGCCTTACCTTGGGCAAGATTGGGTCGTTCTGCAGGACGTTTAAGATGTGTTCAATGGAAGCATTGAGTTTTGCAAAGGGTTTAGTCGAGCTAGGCGGCTTTTCACTTCGTCGTAAGTCCCTTCTTACCTTTTGGTCTTTTTTGTCCTCCTTCAGAGGCTTTTTAGACCTCACACTCTCTTTGATGGCTTCTTTAAGTGCTTATGTATTTTTCGGCTCTCCTCAGAAGTTTTCTACAAGTGCTTGGGGGTCCTTGTGTATGGCCCACCAGAAACGGGTATCCTTGTAAAGGCCTGACTTGACAGCTATCAAAAGTGATTTATCTGCCACCTTTTTCATAGTCATGACCTGCCTGTTGAAGTGGTCTAGGTAGCTCTTGAGTAGTTCGGTCTTTCCTTGTTTGATAGTCCCTAACATCTCCTTGGGGGTTTCCTGGCCTTGGACCCCATGAGTTGGGATACGAATTCAAAAGAAAGCTGCTCCCAACTTTGTATGGAACCTGGGGCCAAGTTGCAGTACTAGGTTTTAGCATTCCCTTCCAGAGTAAGTACGAAGTCCTTACACATGATAGCCCTAGTTGCATTCTGGAGCTCCAACCAAGATACATATCAGTGAAGGTGAGCGACGAGGTCTAAATCATCGCAGTAAGTTCCTATCTGGAGGGTTTCATTTTGGACAGCATAACGACCTCTCGGATCGTGAAGTCAAAGGGTAACGGCCTTCCCCATAGGTGGTCAGCTCCCTTTGCCCTCAACTATTTTTTCTCAAGGTTGTTTAGTCACTTACTCAGTTCGTTTAGCTCGTGGATCTGCTAAGGGACTAGTTGCTAGCTCCGGGAGGTCCTTGGAGGAGAACTCAATGCATGACTGCAATGGTAAGTTGGCATTAGACTTCTCCTTCTCTACATGTATCCTCCCAGTTGCAGGGGTACAGGCGACCTATGTCGTCTAAGTCCCCACTTTAGACTGGGCCCCAGCCTTGTGAACACACTGCTTCCAGCTGTGTTTCTGGAGGAAACCTGTGTGGTCCTGCTTTTAGGGGCTGGCTGACTAGAGTTTTGTGATGGGGTAAAGCTCAACCTTCTTCTTACAAGTTCCCTAGGAGGATTCATTCTTGATGGGGATCTTTTCGCATTTTCGGCACGCTAAGAGGAGTTGTCATGGGAGGAACCTGCTAGTTGTTGTTGGGAAGTTGGGTTATGTTATTTCAAGTGCCGTACTTCTTCAGTGAGGGCTTCCATTTACCGCCGGAGGGCCTTAGTTTCCATGGTTTCTGGCGGCCGTAAGGGACTGGCACTGACTATGGCTCAGTTCCTTAGAAATCTAGGAGGCAATCTAGCGTCATTGCTTTTTGTTCTTTGGCTTCCTAAACGTTTTCCACTCATTTCCTTTCAATGGGAGTTTTTTACACAGCTTTTTCTAGTTTCCCGCAAATGGCGCCAATTTGCTGATGTCAAATTTAGCCTTTGACTCAACAAGTAAGATTTGTATATGCGGAAAATTTGTATTTAACTTGGTTTGTGTAGTTAATGTGTAAAGCCAAGGAATGTTTGCAATAAATGGAAGAGAGTAAGAATGCCAAAGACAAGAAGAATGAGATTTTATTTGGGTCTCTCTCCTTTTCGGCTTTATTCACTCTATTTATAGTGCAAACTTGCCATTTGTATGGGAACAATGATTGTACGCATTTAATGGTGGACTCACAAGAATGACATACGGGTCAAATCGGCTAAGGTTAACCCTTCACTTTGACTAATGGCTGCCTAAGCCATGAATGTGATGGGTAATCACAACTTTACATTTAATGTTGAAGTCCAATTAGTCATAAGTGATAAGATTTCCCACGTGAGTTCCCAAGATGCTGCGTAGGTGACAAGTCTACTAGGTCGCGGAGGTAGACTAGGAAGCTATGAGCTCGTGGTCGTAGAGGTTAGACGTCCCGAACCCCGACAATGCGTAAGAGGGAGACTCGTCCCTTAGGCCGCCGGAATGGATTTCCAAGTCTTTTGGTCGTCTGGTCTCTAGGTCGTTAAGTTGGGCGAGGCTCTCAGGGGCCCGTTTCCAAAACCCTTGACCTAGGTTAACCTTTGACCTTCGTTGACATTAGCGACCTTGTGGCTACAAAGATCAAGTTTTCTTTAACTACAGCACGCCTGGTGTAATCATCCCCTGCCGCTTTAGAAGTTCAAGGCACCTATAAAAATTAAAAATTAGCATTAATCTATAGGGTTTAAACAGAATCATAAAAGATCAAGACTTCTTTAACTATAGCATGCCTAGCGTAATCATTCTTAGCCGTTTTAGAGTTCAAGGCGCTTATATTAAAAAAATTAGCATGAATCAGTAACATTTAAACACTATTTAAGGCCAATTTGAAGACCAATTTCACCACTGCATCCCATGGCACTACTCAAACTTTGGTTTCCAGATAACAGAAAACGTCGTTCATTTGTGTAAAAAAAAATTACGGACTACCATAACACTGTTGAAAGACACCAATGGAAATCTCTTTGACTGGCGTTTAAAGCTATTGTGTGGATGGAAATGGCGAGTGCCAGAAGCGGACAGACTCGGTCCTAGCCTCGACTTTCTTTTCATTGATAAAAGCGGTGAGACTTGTAGGTTTTTTCCCATATAAAATAGTTATATATTTTTTCCTTTTACTGAGAACCATGCAAGTACAATCCGTGCAGGGAGATTGCGTTCAATGGACAGCAAAAGGAAGAATGATAGAAAAGTTAGATGCACTGATTGAAGAGGACGGCATGTACGTTGTTAAAAACGTATCCGTTCAGGAAAACAATGGCCTTTACCCAATCAGCAGCCTCAACATTCGGTTGAATTTCACTGAACGAACCTATGTGGGAAGGACAACTGATTCTAGATTTCCCACAAGCATCTTCCAACTGAAGCAGTTGGAAATGCAACTAGAAAACCAGCAGTAATATTTTTGTCTTCACAACATTAGGTACGTGCTATATGTAAATTGTAAGCTTTTTGACAATCTTATTCCAGGGGTGTGCAGATTCCTTGCACACTTTGGGAAAATACAGAAAAATTTGCCTTAAGAAAAATTTTCAGATTAATTTTGTAAAGAAGATCCAGAACCATATATATCTTTGCATAGCTTTAGCAACTACATATAATGTTCATGCTCGAGAATTTTAAATTAAACTAATAATAATAACATAATACCTACTATAAGTTAAGGCATGTTAAAGTGATATTTAAAATTTAAGTTACAGTACACAAAGTTTTAAGTTACATTCCATTCCGCCATTAAAATATTTGTAGTTTTTATTTTCTCCTACACAAATAGCAAATATAATTTATTCCAAAAATCACAACATGTAAATATAAACATCATGGTCTTTAACTTAAAAAACAATAACGGCAACAAAAAGCCTAAGATAAGGCAATTTAAATTAATTTTATAATTTTCTAGGATTTTTTTTGGGACAGTGATTTATATGCTGATTTGCGTCTTGAACTCTTGATCCATTCACTGCAATGGGGTTCTCTGAAAATTAAGGTGCTTTTAGGGTTGTCATAATTTTAGGGTTTTTTGTACCGACAAGATATAAAATTTGTTAAAAAAATATATATTGCTATAAATCCAGTATATAAAATTTGTAAAATACAGATATTCTACCTAATTTTTCTTTCAGATTTAAACCGTCACACGACATCAGCAACTACCACATAGAGTTTCATTTTCTAGAATTTTAAACACAATGAAGTGAAAAAACGTGAAAATGCTTATTTGTTTTCAGTGTGGGTGTAGACAGTCAGATCCAGATCCGCACAAAAATTAGTCCATCAGAGCAACAGACTTATGTTACATTAGCCGGCGCCTAGATAAGACAAAAAAAAATGGGGAAATTTGTTAGAACTATAATAAAAAGACGGATGCTTTCTGATTAATTTTTTTTCAAAAAAAAATGTGCAGATCAAAAAAAATAGCCCGCACTAGAGTACTTAGCCTGCGTTAGTAGTCTTGATCTGAGTGTGTGCACCAAGAAATAGAATTTTTTGCCAAAAAATTTCCAGAGTAGCAGGATGAAACGCGAGTGAGATGAAGCCCAGATTAAGTTGCGTGTTATACAAAATGGTAAAGTCGCTTGGTTGGTGGGTTTTTAGTGACAGTGTACGCGTGAGGGGGAAAAAGCCTATAAGGAGGAGCTACAGATCCATGTTTGGGCCAATGGGGAAATTGAGAAGCAGCAGCTGCTGAATGGCTGCTAATGCTGATGAACTCGGCTTATTTATGCCGGTTCAGTTACTAGGCTAGCGTTTTTAATGGGCTGGTAATTGGGCTGTTTGGTTAATGTTGTTATGGGTTAAAAAAGATTGGGCTGGTCCTTAAAGTAGGGAGGCCCAACTGAATTGGTATGATGGGTCTTTTTTTTTTTTTTTTGTGTTATGGCCGTGTTTATAATTTGTTTTCCATTATTATCCAGGCTGGAAATGTAGTTTTATTTGTTTTGTAGATTATTTTTGAGGACTCCTTTATCTATTTCTCATTATTTATTACAAAGAAATTAATTGTTCGAAAATTTTGTTCCCGTATGAAATTTATGAATTGGTCATTAAATTTTTACTGTTGTAGGTGTCATAGAGTAACGTTTCCCTTTTTTTCTACACAAACCATTAAATTTAAATAATTTAGTTACTGATTATCGCTTTTTTTTATTTTAGTTAATTATACATTTAAGATTTAGAATTTTTTTGATAAATAAAACCTTAAGTTAATTTAGTATGTTCTGTTCAATTTTTTTCTTTTTTAATCATTATGGCGGTTATATGAAAATAATAGTGGATTATTTATTATTATTACCTTACAACATATATATAAATATATATCATTCATCTAATATTTGTAACGCATTAGTGTTATTGATTTATTATTACAAATGTCTAGGGATTATAGTTAGAATTAATAATGGTTATCAGTGAGATTATAAATTTGTTCACTCACTGGCTATTGTTTACCACACTTATGCGTTATTATTTTCTTTGTGCAACATTCACCTATTTTTCCTATTTTGAAGTTTCTCCACCATAGTTTGATGCTTTATTATTTTCTTTGTGCAACCCTTTAGTTGTTGAGTTACAATTTATTCATAATGCAGAATACATGGATTTCGGGGATCCTACTCATAAGTGTCGCTATTATCTTGCAATCTTTTTGTTTGATGAAAGGATTGACAGTCGTTACAAAAAGTGTCAAAATCCAAAATACTCATTATACTGTATGCATGGCAAGATAAAGTTTCCTATGATGAAAGAGACCCCTCCAAAATGTTCAGGGAGTTGTTACATGGGAGCAGTGAACGAATTAAATTTTGTCAATAACATTCTAACATACAATATGATGTTTTCGTTTACTTCTATGGGTGGCAAAATTGACGATAGTTTAAATGATGGAAGATGGGCTCCGGTCTTTCGATTTCATGGTCAGATATGCCACCGAATTGGAAGCTTACTACCTATCTTCGGGAATGCTCCATGCTACGGTCAATTATATACTATTGATCCTGCTATGGAGGTTGAAAATAGGAAATGAGCTGTTGGGTAAAAATTCTATTGTGTTATGTAAAATATATATAATATTCTTTATTTTTTATTCTATATTGATTTAATATGTCTTTTATTTATATCTTTTCCCAGGCAAGAGTCAGATCATTCGAAATTGAGCGATGCAATTATTTGTGATTATTTGTGATTTAAAAGACATGTTGGACAATCACAATCATTTAGTTAAGCATTTCCGTTGTGCAAGAGATAAGACGCGGGAAGAGAACACTATAAATGTGACGACACAACTTATTGGTGTACCTCAAATTAATTCTAATGCCTGCCAATACGACTTGCTCCATAATGATAATGAAGTGGCCGAATTGATAGCACGAGATATTGATACTCAGCCCGGCATAGAGATATCATTGTTGAACCATTAAACGGACGGTTGCAAAGGATAAGTGAAGTGCATCCACTTTACTTGCCCTTGCAGTATCCTATGATTTTTATAAATGGAAAAAATGGATACAGAAATGGTGTTCCATTGAATTATTCCATTACAAGCTCAGAAGGCGGTCATAGTAATTTAAGCATTTGGGAATATTTTTCTTTTCGATTGCAAGAGAGGGTCGGTGAGTCTCCACATATACTATTCTCTAGACGTCTCTTCCAACAGTTCTTGGTTGATGCATACGCAATAGTTGAGTTGTCATCCTTAAATTACATACGATCGCATAAAAAAGAGCTACGGTTTAAAATGTATAATTGCTTGCAAGAGGCACTACTCAGATGTGAAACAGATGCTGCAGCACACGGTACCTGGGTTTATTTACTTGCGACATTTACAAGCGGACCACAGTGGATGATTCAAAATTATCGGGATGCAATGGCTACATGCAGATTTTTTGGGTATCCTAATCCATTCATCACTTTTAACTGCAATCAAAAATAGCCAGAGATTGTTCGCTTTGTCCAAAACCGGGAGTTGAAAAAGAAGACTAACCTGACATAGGTTGCAGAGTTTTCAAGATGAAGTTGGAAGATCGGAAGAGCGTCGTGAAATAACTACGACACGGAAAAGTTCAATCAGGTTAGATTATTGTCTTCCTATGTCATTAGTATCTCTATCTGGATTAAGTTTACCCCTCATTCATATATTTTGAAATTTTATAAAGATATATTAAATAAATCTTACTAAACTTATTCACTGATTGCAGCAATGTATACTATTGAGTTTCAAAAACATGGTTTACCGCGTGCTCACATACTTCTTTTGGATGGAGGATTGTCCACAAAATCGTACAGTCGATGACACGTCCCTTATTGTGTCACCTGCTTGCTTATGCTGCGTCACTCGGCTCAATTACTGACCCTCAAGTACACAAGTTTGAGACTATATATTTAAATTAATTTTTATCACTTTCACTTTCAATCGATTCAAGTGCTATTACATTTTCGTATTAAAGCGACCTGTAAGTGAGTAGTTGACACGCCCCACTCCCAGTACCTCTAACTTACTAGAAATGTGACGTGCGCCGACGATAAATTCCAACTAGAAGCTAGAATTTACCGTCAAGGCTCATGAATATACTACTTATTTTAGAAAATTTCGACAGCACCTCCCTTGTTTTACTAACAAAACCCAACATGTATACTCCCCAACACCAACACCAACACAAACACATTAACACATCACAATCTGCCAATCAATTTCTCATTATAAATAACACCACCTCATAATTGGGGAAATGTACTAAACCGATTATAATTTCCATGACAACACCAAATACATACTAGTAAGTTAACCTTATCGAAGCCTATAACTCATAGTAACAACAAAACCATAATAATCTTTTTGTGGTGGCTTGAATCCTAAAGTAGCAGGCTCGATCATAATGCGTTGCCCAAACTCCACTAGCCGCCTGATAAGAAAATCATTTAGAAAAACATATGAGCTAACTAGCCCAGTGAATGGAGTTTTATAAATAAACATGCTTTGAAATGTTGAATACACTTTTTTACAAAATCTCGTAAAATGGACAAACCACTTCTTGGTTTTCATCATTTGAAACATCATTCCAGCATAATATCAACATTAATGAAATCATTGCATACTAGAAAATATCATAAACATCATGAAATTCATTAGAGAACATCGTGAA
>CAVNYN010233829.1:0-29556 GCA_963692815.1 Nyctanthes arbor-tristis
ACACATCAACATTGCTAGGCCCATGCTTGGCTAAAAATCAAACCGGGCCCCTTTCTAATTAATAGTGCTATTGATTGTTAATTTGTTTGAAAATGAAACCGTAGACTCCAAGTCCTTGTTGTCACTGTTTAAAAAGTAGATTAACTTTTCTAATTGACTTAAAAATATTCCATTGACAAGCCTATACCACGCAATACTAGAATTCCACGCCACAATCGATAGGGTTGGCATGAAAATGATTTTCTCAAAATCAATTCTCATCCAAACTAATTTTCAGCCACACATTTATACATTACAATAATCTTGCATGTAAAATTTGATATTCTTCCCAACTTTCCAACCGTAAATTCTCGAAAAAAATCATTTTTCAAAAAATCAGTTATCGAAAAATCATTTGATTGAGTTTCTTACTGAATGGTGTTGATTTTTTTCCATTTCTCTCTCTCTCTCTCTCTCTCCACCCCTTTCTTTGTTAAAAATGTACTGGCGGGCTTCCAAGTCTATATTGTGAAATCCTCACAATGTAATTTTCAAAAAAAATAAATTGAGATTAGCTTTTTAATCAAGTGGAGAGTCTTCTATTGACAAGTCTATGACACACAAAATTAGATTTCCGCTGAAATTTCGAAGGAACTAGGGCGGGATTCCTTGCGGAGCCTGATTTCCAATGAAATGCTAATATGTGGTGCCTGTCAGGTGAGATGCCAGTCTGTGTTGGAAGAACATGACCTTGTTTCCATAGGCGGACTGAGAATTCTGCATCATGATCAATAAATCAATATATCAATGTGATTGGCTTTCATAGTGAATGGTGTTGATTTTTCTCCTTTTATCTTCATGTTCTCTCCCTTTCGTTTTCCTATTTCCTATTTCTTTTTAAAGGAAAAAAATATTTGTAGATATTGGTTGGCATAATGTACTGCAAAAAAAAAGTGTGACATATGTGATTGTCACAGATATAAGAGCAATGTGATATACTGAAGAAAGACAAGATCTATCAAGTGTCCCTTTTTGTCAAACACTTTGTACAAGTTGTTGGGTCAATATTTGGCTAAAATTCATTCAAACTGCTTTTGGATAAAGAGTGTTGATAATTATTGTAATTTTGTTTAGAAAAATGCCAAGTGTTAACAACACATCAACATTGCTAGGCCCATGCTTGGCTAAAAATCAAACCGGGCCCCTTTCTAATTAATAGTGCTATTGATTGTTAATTTGTTTGAAAATGAAACCGTAGACTCCAAGTCCTTGTTGTCACTGTTTAAAAAGTAGATTAACTTTTCTAATTGACTTAAAAATATTCCATTGACAAGCCTATACCACGCAATACTAGAATTCCACGCCACAATCGATAGGGTTGGCATGAAAATGATTTTCTCAAAATCAATTCTCATCCAAACTAATTTTCAGCCACACATTTATACATTACAATAATCTTGCATGTAAAATTTGATATTCTTCCCAACTTTCCAACCGTAAATTCTCGAAAAAAATCATTTTTCAAAAAATCAGTTATCGAAAAATCATTTGATTGAGTTTCTTACTGAATGGTGTTGATTTTTTTCCATTTCTCTCTCTCTCTCTCTCTCTCTCTCTCTCTCCACCCCTTTCTTTGTTAAAAAAGTACTGGCGGGCTTCCAAGTCTATATTGTGAAATCCTCACAATGTAATTTTCAAAAAAAAAAAAAAAAATTGAGATTAGCTTTTTAATCAAGTGGAGAGTCTTCTATTGACAAGTCCATGATACACAAAATTAGATTTCCGCTGAAATTTCGAAGGAACTAGGGCGGGATTCCTTGCGGAGCCTGATTTCCAATGAGATGCTAATATGTGGTGCCTGTCAGGTGAGATGCCAGTCTGTGTTGGAAACCGGGCTCTGTAAAGAACATGACCTTGTTTCCATAGGCGGACTGAGAATTCTGCATCATGATCAATAAATCAATATATCAATGTGATTGGCTTTCATAGTGAATGGTGTTGATTTTTCTCCTTTTATCTTCATGTTCTCTCCCTTTCGTTTTCCTATTTCCTATTTCTTTTTAAAGGAAAAAAATATTTGTAGATACTAGTTGGCATAATGTACTGCAAAAAAGAGTGTGACATATGTGATTGTCACAGATATAAGAGCAATGTGATATACTGAAGAAAGACAAGATCTATCAAGTGTCTCTTTTGTCAAACACTTTGTACAAGTTGTTGGGTCAATATTTGGCTCAAATTCATTCAAACTGCTTTTGGATAAAGAGTGTTGATAATTATTGTAATTTTATTTAGAAAAATGCCAAGTGTTAACAACACATCAACATTGCTAGGCCCATGCTTGGCTAAAATTTAGACTGGGCCCCTTTCGGATAAATAGTGCTATTGATTGTTAATTTGTTTGAAAATGAAACCGTAGACTCCAAGTCCTTGTTGTCACTGTTTAAAAAGTAGATTAACTTTTCTAATTGACTTAAAAATATTCCATTGACAAGCCTATACCACGCAATACTAGAATTCCATGCCACAATCGATAGGGTTGGCACTCAAAATCAATTCTCATCCAAACTAATTTTCAGCCACACATTTATACATTACAATAATCTTGCACGTAAATTTGATATTCTTCCAAACTTTCCAACCGTAAATTCTCGAAAAAAATCATTTTTCAAAAAATCAGTTATCGAAAAATCATTTGATTGAGTTTCTTACTAAATGGTGTTGATTTTTTTTTCCATTTCTCTCTCTCTCTCTCTCTCTCTCTCCCTCTCTCCACCCCTTTCTTTGTTAAAAATGTACTGGCGGACTCCCAAGTCTATATTGTGAAATCCTCACAATGTAATTTTTAAAAAAAAATTGAGATTAGCTTTTTAATCAAATGGAGAGTCTTCTGTTGACAAGTCCATGACACACAAAATTAGATTTCCGTGGAAATTTCGAAGGAACTAGGGCGGGATTCCTTACAGAGCCTGATTTCCAATGAGATGCTAATATGTGGTGCGTGTTAGGTGAGATGCCAGTCTGTGTTGGAAATCGGGCTCCGTAAAGAACATGACCTTGTTTCCATAGGCGGACTGAGAATCCCGCATCATGATCAATAAATCAATAAATCAATGTGATTAGCTTTCAAAGTGAATGGTGTTGATTTTTCTCCTTTTATTTTCATGTTCTCTCCCTTTCGCTTCCCTATTTCCTATTTCTTTTTGACGGAAAAAAATATTTGTAGATACTGGTTGGCAAAATGTACTGCAAAAAAAAAGTGTGACATATGTGATTGTCACAGATATAACAGCAATGTGATATACTGAAGAAAGACAAGATCTGTCAAGTGTCCCTTTTGTCAAACTCTTTGTACAAGTTGTTGGGTCAATATTCGGCTAAAATTCATTCAAGCTGCTTTTGGATAAAGAGTGTTGATAATTATTGTAATTTTGTTTCGAAAAATGCCAAGTGTTAAAAACACATCAACATTGCTAGGCCCATGCTTGGCTAAAATTCAGACCGGGGGTTTTTCTAATAAATAGTGCTATTGAATGTTAATTTGTTTGAAAACGAAACTGTAGACTCCAGGGCCTTGTTGTCACTGTTTGAAAAGTAGATTAACTTTTCTAATTGACTTAAAAATATTCCATTGACAAGCCTATACCACGCAATACTAGAATTCCACGCCACAATCGATAGGGTTGGCATGAAAATGATTTTCTCAAAATCAATTCTCACCCAAACTAATTTTCAACCACACATTTATACATTACAATAATCTTGCATGTAAATTTGATATTCTTCCCAACTTTCTAACCGTAACTTCTCTAAAAAAAATCATTTTTCAAAAAATCAGTTATCGAAAAATCATTTGATTGAGTTTCTTACTGAATGGTGTTGATTTTTTTCCATTTCTCTCTCTCTCTCTTTCCACCCCTTTCTTTGTTAAAAATGTAATGGCAAACTCCCAAGTCTATATTGTGAAATCCTCACAATGTAATTTTAAAAAGAAAAAAATTGAGATTAGCTTTTTAATCAAATGGAGAGTCTTCTGTTGACAGGTCTACGACACACAAAATTAGATTTCCGCGGAAATTTCGAAGGAGCCAGGGCGGGATTCCTTACAGAGCCTGATTTCCAATGAGATGCTAATATGTTGTGTGTGTCAGGTGAGATACCAGTCTGTGTTGGAAACCTCGGCTCCTAAAGAACATGGCCTTGTTTCCATAGGCGGACTGAGAATTCCGCATCATGATCAATAAATCAATAAATCAATGTGATTGGCTTTCATAGTGAATGGTGTTGATTTTTCTCCTTTTATCTTCATGTTCTCTCCCTTTTGTTTTCCTATTTCCTATTTCTTTTTAAAGGAAAAAAATATTTGTAGATACTGGTTGGTATAATGAACTGCAAAAAAAAAAGTGTGACATATGTGATTGTCACAGATATAAGAGCAATGTGATATACTGAAGAAAGGCAAGATCTGTCAAGTGTCCCTTTTGACAAACAATTTGTACAAGTTGTTGGGTCAAAATTTTGCTAAAATTCATTCAAGCTGCTTTTGGATAAAGAGTGTTGACAATTATTGTAATTTTGTTTAGAAAAATGCCAAGTGTTAACAACACATCAACATTGCTAGGCCCATGCTTGGCTAAAATTCAGACCGGGCCCCTTTATGATAAGTAGTGCTATTGATTGTAAATCTGCTTGAAAAGAAAACCGTAGACTCCAAGTCCTTGTTATCACTATTTAAAAAGTAGATTAACTTTTCCAATTGACTTAAAAATATTCCATTGACAAGAATATATCACGCAATACCAGAATTCCACACCACAATAGATAGGGTTGGCATGAAAATGATTTTCCCAAAATCAATTCTCACCCAAACTAATTTTCAATCCCACATTTATACATTAAAATAATCTTGCACGTAAATTCGATATTCTTCCTAACTTTCTAACCGTAAATTGTCTAAAAAAAATCATTTTTAAAAAAACCAGTTATCAAAAAATCATTTGATTGAGTTTCTTAGTGAATGGTGTTGATTTTTTTCCATTTCTCTCTCTCTCTCCTCCCCTTTCTTTGTTAAAAATATAATGGCAGACTCCCAAGTCTATATTGTGAAATCCTCACAATGTAATTTTAAAAAGAAAAAAAATTGAGATTAGCTTTTTAATCAAATGGAGTGTCTTCTATTGACAAGTCTATGACATACAAAATTAGATTTCCGCAGAAACTTTGAAGGAACCAGGGCGGGATTCCTTACAGAGCCTGATTTTCAATGAGATGCTAATATGTGGTGCGTGTCAGGTGAGATGCCAGTCTATATTGGAAACCGGGCTCCTAACCATATATTCTCTAAAAAAAATCATTTTTCAAAAAATCAATTAGCAAAAAATCATTTGACTGAGTGTCTTAGTGAATGGTGTTGATTTTTTTCCATTTATCGCTCTTTTTCCATCACTTCCTTTGTTAAAAAAATGTAATGGTGGACTCCCAAGTCTATATTGTGAAATCCTCACTATGTAATTTTAAAAGGAAAAAAAATTGAGATTAGCTTTTTAATCAAATGAAGAGTCCTCTATTGGCAAGTCTATAACACATAAAGTTAGAATTCCGTGGAAATTTCTAGGGAACCTGGGCCGGGTTCCTTACGGAGCCCGATTTCTAATGTGACACTGATATGTGGTGTGTTTCAGGTTAGGTGTCCGTGATTGGAGGCCGGGCTTCGTAAAGAACTCGGTCTTGTTTCCATTGCCAGACTGAGAATTTCGCACCATGATCAATAAATCAATATATCAATGTGATTTGCTTTCATAGTGCATGATGCTGATTTTTTTCTTTTATCTTTCTGTTATCTCGCTTTCGTTTTCTTATTTCCTATTTCTTTTTAACTGGAAAAAATTATTTGTAAATGCTAGTTGGCAAAATGTACTGAAAAAAAAAAGTTATGACATATGTGATTGTCACTGACTTAAGAGCAATGTGATGTATTGAAGAAAGCAATGTGATTTTTTCCATTTCTCTCTCTCTCTCTTTCCACCCCTTCCTTTGTCAAAAAAATGTAATGGTCGACTCCCAAGTGTATATTATGAAATCCTCACTGTGCAATTTTAAAAAGAAAAAAAAATTTAGATTAGCTTTCTAATCAAATGGAAAGTCTTCTATGGACAAGTCTATAACACACAAAATTAGATTTCCGCAAAAATTTCTAACGAACCAGGTCGGATTCCTTAAGGAGCCCGATTTCCAATGAGATGCTGATATATGATGTGTATCAGGTGAGACGCTAGTCTGTGATTGGAGACTGGGCTCCTTAAATAACCCAACATTGGTTCCATAGCCGGACCGAGAATTCCGCACCATGATCAATAAATCAATATATCAATGTGATTGGCTTTCATAGTGAATGGTGCTGATTTTTTTCCTTTTATCTTCCTGTTCTCTCCTTTTCGTATTTCCTATTTCTTTTTAATGGAAAAAAACTATTTGTAAATGCTGGTTGGCAAAATGTACTGACAAAAAAAAAGTGTGACAAATGATTGTCACTGATTTAAGAGCAATGTGATGTACTGAAGAAAGACAAGATCTGTCAAGTGTCCCTTTTGTCAAAGACTTTGTGCAAGTTGTTTGGTCAATGTTTGGCTAAAATTCATTCAAACTACTTTTTGATAAAGAGTGTTGTTAATTATTCTAATTTTTTAGGAAAATGCTAAGTTTAACAACACATCAACATTGCTAGGCCCATGCTTGGCTAAAATTCAGACCGGGCCTCTTTCTGATAAATAGTGCTATTGATTGTTAATTTGCTTGAAAATGAAACCATAGACTCCAAGTCCTTGTTGTCACTATTTAAAAAGTAGATTAACTTTTCTAATTGACTTAAGATATTCCATTGACTAGCCTATGCCATGCAATACTAGAATTCCACACCACAATTAATAGGGTTGACATGAAAATGATTTTCTCAAAATCTCACCTACACTAATTTTTAACCACACATTCATATATTAAAATAATCTTGCATGTAAATTCATTATTCTTCCTAACTTTCTAACGGTAAATTCTCCAAAAAAAAATCATTTTTCCAAAAATCAGTTGTCGAAAAATCATTTGATTGAGTTTCTTAGGGAATGGTGTTGATTTTTTTTTCCATTTATTTCTCTCTTTCCACCCCTTCCTTTGTTAAAAAAAATGTAATGGTAGACTTCCAAGTCTATATTGTGAAATCCTCACTATGTAATTTTACAAAGGAAAAAAAATTGAGATTAGCTTTTTTTATCAAATGGAGAGGCTTCTATTGACAAGTCTATAATGCACAAAATTAGAATTCCGCAGAAATTTCTAAGGAACTGGGGCCGGGTTCCTTGCGGAGCCCGATTTTCAATGAGATGCTGATATGTGGTGTCTGTGTCAGCTGAGGTATTAGTCTGTGATTGAAGACCGGGCTCCGTAAAGAACCCGGCCTTGTTTCCATAGCCAGACCGAGAATTCCGCACCATGATCAATAAATCAGTATATCAATGTGATTGGGTTTTATAGTGAATGGTGCTGATTTTTTTTTCCTTTTATCTTCCTGTTCTCTCCCTTTTCTTTTCCTATTTCCTATTTCCTTTTAACAGAAAAAAACTATTTGTAAATGCTGGTTGGCAAAATGTACTGTCAAAAAAAAAAGGTGTGACATATATGATTGTCACTAATTTTAGAGCAATGTGATGTACTGAAAAAAGACAAGATCTGTCAAGTGTCCCTTTTGTCAAACACTTTGTACAAGTTTTTGTTCAAATAGCACAGCTCTTTTATTTTTATTTATTTAGGAGACAACTTCTAAACTAACAAAATTCAAAAAACCAAGTTCAAATATAGTACATTTCTAAAGGTAGTCCATAAATGGCCATATTTTTGAAAAATTTACCTTCTTCCCCTTAAAGTAGTTATTTATCATTTTTCTTTCCTTGTAATATGAGAAATGGATAGTGACCACCGGAAAAAGAAGTAAAATATATATACATATATATGGCATTCTGTACAATTTATCAGTATGTCTCTACAATTATGTGTCGTGATTTTTAACAATTGTAGTTTGATTAAAAAAAATATGAGTATGACATTCTATATAGTTTATCCATGTATCTCGATATTTAATTGCGGTAATTCTCGACAAATACATTTTTGTGGAGCCAATCTAACAATGCATTCTACATAGTTAAACTGTAGATCTCGATAGTTACACATGGTAAACCTACACATTCCATACAGTTAAACCGTATATCCCGACTATTGCATAGTAAATCTAGATAATTTCTCTTATTCTTCTTCTTATATTCAAAAAAGTTGTTGGGAATATAGCGGCCAACCACACAGATCGTGAATCATACACAGTAACAGAAATTAGGCAAAACAGAAAGAACACAGAGAATATGAATTTCGGTTCTGAAGGACCCCCGGAATGTTCGCGACTCCAAAGTTAATTGGAATCCCTACTCCTTACTGTTGAGACTCAACCTGCGGTTGATACTGTCTCCCTTTCACTAGAACCACAGAAAACAAAACCAGGATTACAAATAGTCACCCAGATGACAACTTTTACAGTTTATCCTCACTATAGGAAGTCTCCAACTCAATCCTCAACTTCACTCAGAAGAGAAGAAGCATAAGCCTAGATTACAACTCACAGAGAAAAATCTCACACTCAGAGAAAAACGATCGAGAGAGAATATCAGAGAAACTACAAAGAACCCTAGCCGCATTACATTTTAGTTAACCCTAAAACATAAGGCAAACAGCCTTAAGTACATTGGATAGACGGGCAAGATGAATCTCAGTAGCGAACAGTACAGATTATGTCTTATAACCCGAATCAAGACCCGCGAGACTACCATGGGCCGTAAGCTGGGCTCAACGAGATAGGCTGGATTGGCACACCAATTGGGTCATGAAAACTCTACACATCTCCACCTGAGCCAATCAAGGTTCTAGTTACGGGGGAAACTTTCACAACTTGAGGTCTCATTGTCTCTAATATTATAACTATACACAAACACAAGAGTTTAGTCAAAAAAATAAAGAAAAACACACAAAGTAATTCTAAACTAAAAAAAGGAAAAATTTTAAAGAATTTTACTCTTAACCTGAGTCAATGTTTAGTAACACTAAACATAACTTAAACTTACTCAAAGGCAGAGATTTAGTGCCCATATCAGCAGGATTAAACTGTGAAGGGATCTTATCCAACTGAACAGTTCCATTTGAAACCAAGTCTCTGGTAAAATAGAGTCTGACATCAATATGTTTAGTCCTATCATAGAAGACAGGATTCTTACACAACTATATAGCAGATTGACTGTCAGAAAACACAGTTAACTCTTCTTGTTGAAACAGAATTTCCCCATGTAAACCTTTAAGCCAGAGAACCTCTTTCATAGCTTCAATCACAGCTATGTACTCAGACTCAGTAGCAGACAGAGCAACAACATGTTGAAGCTGAGACTTCCAACTAATGCAGCCACCAATAAGGGTAAACACATAAGAAGTAATAGATTTTCTATTATCTTTGTCAGTAGCATAGTTGGCATCTACAAAACCTTTTAAAACTACCCTTTCAGGGTACTTTTTGTAAACCAGCCCAACATCAACAGTGCTTTTCAAATACCTCAACAACCACTTAAGTGCTTCCCAATATTCAACACCAGGATTAGACATGTATATACTCAGTGTACTAACAGAATAGGCAATATTAGGTCTAGTACACACCATGAGAAACATAACAAACCCTATAGCACTAGAATAAAGCACATTTTTCATATACTCAATGTCTGCAACAGATGTAGGACACTAACTTTTACTCAAACTAAAATGTACAGCTAAAGGTACTGCAACAGGTTTGGCATCCAACTTAGAAAATCTTTTAAGAACTTTCTGAATATAAGCAGTTTAGTTTAAAATAAGCACAGATTTTTTTCTATCTCTAAGAATATTCATCCCAAGAATTTTCTTAGCATGCCCAAGATCTTTCATATCAAACTCAGAGTATAGAGCCTTTTTTAGATGATTAACAGCACTAATAGAAAAGCTAATAATTAGCATATCATCCACATATAACAGTAGAAAAGTAGGAACATTATTGCTGAAGCTAAAGAAAGGCAACGGTCATAGGCACACCTACAAAAATCTAGCTTCTTCATATAGGCATCAAACCTCTTGTTTCACTTTCTAGGGGCTTGTTTCAGACCATGCAGGGATTTCTTTAACAGGCAAACATAATCAGGATTGTTACTGTCAATAAAACCAAAGGGTTGGGACATAAAAAATTTTTCATCCAGATCACCATGTAAGAAAGCAGTTTTCACATCTAACTGTTCCATTTCCCAACCAAAGTGAGCAACAAGTGAAAACATAGTTCTCAAGGTGACATATTTAACAACAGGGGAAAAAATTTCATTGTAATCAATCCCATGCTTTTGAGTGAACCCCTTAGCCACTAATCTAGTTTCAAACTTAACAGTATTAGGCTAATCAACCTCTTTAACCTTATAAATCCACCTACAATCCACAATAGATTTACCATCAGGCTTAGGAACAAGCACCCAGGTTTTCTTTTTATATAGAGATGTCATCTCATCATTCATAGCAATCCACCAAGACTTAGCATGCTCACTAGACATAGCTTCATTCAATGTATTTGGTTTACGCTCAAACAGTTGTTCAAACACATTACAAGACAAGACAGCATAGTCAAAATCATTTAATCTAACAAATGGTTTGGAAACTCTTTTCTCCATTTCTCTAACTAACACATAATCAGATAAAGAAGAAGGAGTTTCATATTGTTCATTTGACTTTGATTAATATCAGAAACATTTTGTTCTTCGTGGTTCCCAGAATTATTAGAAGGAATCTCCATCTCACTAGGTGTATTCTGATTATTATTAGCATCAAAACTGACAAAAGTATCATTTTGAAACAAATATGGCCCTTCGAGGTCAGAAGCTGCAGAAGCTTTGTCAGATAGGCATGAAAAATCAGACTCATGAAAGATTACATCTCTACTAGTAACAATCTTAATCCAAGGATGATTTCTCACCCACAGCCTGTACCCTTTCACACGTTTAGAATATCCCAAAGATACACATGTTTAAGACCTATATCCCAGTTTATCACCTTTAATGTGAGCAAAAGCAGCACAGCCAAAAACTTTCAGATAAGAATAGTTTGGGGATTTTTTAGTCCATAACCCTTCAGGAGTTTGACCATCTAAGGCAGAAGAAGGAGATCTATTTATAAGAAAATAGGCTGTCATTAGAGCTTCACCTCAAAATGATTTAGACAGACCAACAGACTTTAACATACACCTAACTTTCTCTACGAGAGTTCTATTCATCCTTTCAGCAACTCCATTTTGCTAAGAGGTGTGAGGAACTATTTTGTGTCTCTTAATCCCATTTATTTTGCAAAAATCATCAAATGGTTTATTACAAAATTCTAGACCATTATATGTTCTTAAGTACTTTATTTTCTTTTCAAATTGATTTTCAACCAGAATTTTCCACTCTTCAAACTTCTAAAATGCGTCTAATTTTTTTTTAAGTAACAAAACCCAGATCTTTCTTGAATAGTCATCAATTATAGAAAGAGAATATGTGCTTCCCCCAAAGGTTGGAGTACTCCCACAAGTCACTGTGGATGTACTCCAAAACAGAAGAAGCCCTTTGTACACTTTTTGAAAACTTTCCTCTATGTGGTTTTCCAAAAATACAGTCCTCACAAAATGACAAGTCTAAAATCTTATCTTTTCCAAAATAACCATTTTTACACAAAATGTGCAGCCCTTTAGAACTTATATGTGCAAGTCTCCTATGCCACAAAACAGTCATATCTGAGTTATTATTCAGAAAAAGCAAAGGAATGTGCCACGGATTCAGCTTTATAGACATATAGTCTATTCAACCTTGAAGCAGTAAAGACAAGTTCATTTTTCCACATAACCTCCATACCATCCCCTACTGTCCCTTGAAACCATCAATTTCAAGATTAGGAATATACTGCAAATTCTTATCCAAGTCAGGTACATGTCTCATATTTTTAAAAGTATATACAAAATCAGAATCAAATTTCAAGCAAATATCACTTATCCCAACCACTTTAGAAATAATCTTGTTAGTCATATCAACCATTCCATCATCACCTTTGGAAAAAGTATTAAACAAGAATTTATTTGGAGTCATATGGTAGGTACACCAAGAATCAAGTAACCATTTGTCGCATTTAGACATATTTGACACTTGACTCACCACAAATACATCATGAATAGCTACATAAACATCACAAACATCACTACGATTATGAGTAGCTAAGTGACCCTGATCAGGTTGTTTGCCAAGTTGAGCAACCAAACCAGATCGCTTCTTGCACTCCTTAATATAATGTCCAGTTTGACCACAACTATAACACTTTCCGTTTTTAGACTTGTCCTTATTATTGTCCTTGTTATTTTTACCCTTCCCCTTTTTTCCTTTCTTTTTATTTTGCTGAAAATTCCCAGTAGTTTGACCACCATCAGACTTCTGACTGTTCTTATAATATGACATCCCTTTTACCATTAACCCCTCTTGAAACTTATGTTCTCTTTCAGTTCTCAACTCAAGATCCTTAGATTTTAGTGCATTAATGATCATATCAAGATCATGAGTTTCCCTACCATATTTAATACCATTTTTAACATCCTTATAGACCTCAAGAACAGCATTCAAGAGAACAACAGATTTATAAGAATCCATAGTAGTGTCCCTAGTGTTCTTGATATCAAGAAGCAGTTTGTTAAACATATCAAGATTCTCATAAAGTTCTTTTGAGGGATCAATTTTAAAACTGAAAAATCTTTCAAGCAAAAACATTTTATTAGGCAAAGACTTTTCAAGGTAAAGTTCCTCTAACTTTTTCCACAGAAACTCAACACTCTTAAATTCACCGACATTTCTTAACACAGAGTCAGACAAGTGCAGTAAAACCGAAGCATAGTCTAAGTCATCCATTTCTTTGATTTGAGCCCATCAAAGTAGCATCAAAGGATTTATCTAAAGGCTTAACAACTTTCTGTTTAACAAGAACATTTTTCTTTTTCTATTTCCAACTCAGAAAATCTTCTTTCTCATCAAAAGGAGGAAGATGATAAGAGCTAGACATGTTGACAAAAAAATGGATAAAAGCACAACAACTAGAAGTTACAGTATGCAGAGGATAGAACTATATATCTATATAACAATCAACCCAATAGTGCCAATAAAACACAGTTAATAGTTCCACGCAGGAGCAAAACTATGCAAGAGAAATAGCGGCCAGCCCAAGAAGTTCCAGGATTCCATGAGATTCGAAAATCTCAAGTCAAGGCCCTTAGAGGGGGGCAGGTGCAGTAACAGTGTGGTGAAATAAAGCAGTGATGCAAGGACAAACTAGCCAATGTGCAGTAAACAGATATACTGAAACAGAGTTCTTTGAGGATTCACAACAGACAGGGTCCCAAAATGATAGTCAAGAATCAAGAATTAGTTATTAGGAATTTACAAAATCAATTCATACAACCAATGATCAAGAACAGTCACAGAAACCCTAATTTACATGATATCTAATCCTGACTAAAACATACTAGAAACCCTAAATCTAATTACCATAAAACAGAATCCTCAAGAATGGGGATAAGTACTTAGCTGTCACCAATGTTCAACTCACGCAGCTGGACTTATCCAACCATCTTCAACATGCTCTGATACCACATGTTGGGAATATAGCGGCCAACCACACAGATCGCGAATCAAACACAGTAACAGAAATTAGGCAAAACAGAAAGAACGCAGAGAATATGAATTTTCGAAGGACCCCGCAAAGGTTCGCGACTCCAAAGTTAATTAGAATCCCTACTCCTTACCATTGAGACTCAACCCGCGGTTGATACGGTCTCCCTTTCCCTAGAACCACCAAAAACAGAACCAGGATTACAAATAGTCATCAAGACGAAAACCTTTACAGTTTATCCTCACTACAGGAACTCTCCAACTCAAGCCTCAACTTCACTCAGAAAAGAAGAAGCATAACCCTAGAATACAACTCACAGAGAGAAATCTCACACTCAAAGAGAAACGATTGAGAGAAGGAGTATAAGAGGAACTACGAAGAACCCTAGCCACATTATATTTCAGTTAACCCTAAAACATAAGGCAAATAGCCTTAAATACATTGGATAGACAGACAAGATGAATCTCAGTAGTGAACGGTCCAGATTGTGTCTTATAACCTGAATTAGGACCCGCGAGACTACCATGGGCCGTAAGCTGGGCTCAATGAGATGGGCTGGATTGGTACACCAATTGGGTCATGAAAACACTACAAAATTGTAACTTGTGAAATACCGCACACGATTGCATAGTTATATTATAATGAAATGCCTACATAGAATGAATCAACTATCTAGAAAGATTATCTGAATGTTTGTAAAATAAGGCAAATTCACAGTCTTATCTTTAAATTTTTTATTTTCCAATCATACAATGAACTGGGGTAAGATTGTGAATTTATCCCCGATTTGTGAAAGATTACATGAATAATTACCTACAAATAGTATTCTCTGTCTAGAAAAACCACAAGCAACTCCAATTAGAAGGTTCTTGTACATGATATCCATCTAGGAGGTTCGATGTGACAAAAGAATTATCAAATTCCACCGCCAAAATACTCAGAGTAAGCCAATAGATTTCAAACCATTCAAATCCAAACAAACATATAGATCTTCGTTACAATCCAGCAATCAACAAATTGTACTGCTATGATAATTTTTCAAATATTACAACAACTCAATTCTCCAATTGAAACCCTAGAAATATACAAGCAAATGATACCTAAAACAAATCAACAAATGAGTTTTCACATTTTCGCTTATGCAAGAAGATTCAAATCACCTACCCGGCTAATTCTCCCTCCTTCTTTCTGAGTTCAATGGCTACCGGCTTTGGCCATAAATATGTTACGCAATATTTGAATAATTGATCTTATAAAATGATATAAACTATATGTATGACACTATATATGGTGCCACACAGACATGTGGCCACATGGTCATATGATACCCTATGATATCATAACATATAGTGTTAGATCGAAACTCTTGATTTGTATGCTTGAGTGGATCTTGAAATTTTGGATCTAAAATCAATATCGATGATACACCTTTCTCTTTCAACCATAGCATCCATGTACTCATATTCCCCGATTAATAAATGGAAAAACAAACACAATTGTGCAACATTTAATAAAAATAGGAACAAGAAACAACAAAAGATAGAAAATAGTGACTAAAGAGAGTTAGTTACCAATAGGAAAAGAGGGAAATATACGGATCCCTATCCAAAAAAGAAAATAGATCTAAACAAGTATGAAACGGCAGAAACGGATGATGGAAGAGAGGACAAGCCTTGACCTGTGCAAGAGACGATTTCCGGAGGCGGTTGCACAGGTTGGAGAAGAAACAAAGGTCATGGGTGAAAGGAAATGATCTTGTTCATTTCTCCAATGAAAAATTAATTCATGTAAATAATTTTTTTTGTTTGGGGGTGATTTTTTTTTTCAAAAAATAGAAAAAGAACATTTTTGCATAAGTTTATAAAGGGGTTACTTTGGCATATGTCAAAATAAAAGTGATCATTTTTTTGCAATTTGCTCATTATTTATTTCTTTTTGAAATGGGTGAACGTAACGGGGTTTTTTAGTGTATATAATATCTCTCATCATAGTTATTTGATTGAAACCTATTACACTGTGATATGACCGTTAATGATTCAGCTCCTACGGTACCATTAGCTCTAAAGATTGGGAGGTGATATAGATTTTTTTTCGTGTATTAGTTTATGACTTTGAGTTGTCAAGACTTCAATTTAGAAATACGCTAAGTTGCCAAAACAAGGAATGAGATAGCAACACGTGAATGATACAGCAGTGGTTCTTGAGTTTTTCTTATCTTCAAATTGTATTATGAATAATATTTCATGGGGGGTTTTTTACACCTAGCGTCTCCAACCTTTCACCTTTTTATAGATAACGTCCACAACCTTTATTTTTCCTCCACTACATCCCCAACCTTTAAAGAAATTCCCTGTTTTATCCCTGATTACGGAAACCGTCAAATTTAATCGTTAAGGTCAAGGACATTTTTGGCAACATAGCAAAAATTAATATTTTAATGTTAAAAATAAAAAATAAAAAAGAAAAATTTAGGGAGAGGCCTCCCCTTCTGCCATTTTGGCAGATGTTCTTGCTGCCAAACACTTCCGACAGCAAGAATACCGTTCTCCATTTCTGACAGCCAAAGGGCTGCCGGAAATGACAGATGTTCTTGTTGACAGGTAGCAAGAACAGAGAGGAGACTCCCTCCCCCTTTCAGCCATTTCCGGTTTCCGAAAATGGAAGGGGGGAAGTCTCCCCCCTTGTTCTTGCTGCAGGGTAGCAAGAACACCCTTCTGCCATTTCCGGCAACCTGTTGGCTGCAAAAATGCCACCCTCACCTTTTTTCTTTTTATTTTTAGAATTAAAATATTAATATTTGGTATGTTACCAAAAATGCCGCTGACCTTAACGGTTAAATTTGACGGTTTCCGTCACTAGGAATAAATAGGGATTTCTTTAAAGGTACTGGAGGAAAAATAAAGGTTGGGAACGTAATCTGTAAAAAGGTGAAAGGTTGGGGATGCTAGGTGTAAAAAACCCTATTTCATGAGCTCAATATTATATGACTTAATTTAGCTAAGTTTGTTTTCTTGTAATTTTTCTGCTCACAATTGAATTTACAAAAATATTCATCAAGAAATTAATGTTATAATTCTACTTGATGTTGGAGTTGTCTTTTCTAAGGCAATGTGTGTATTAATTGGAGAGACAATGAATGAGATAGCACTACGTGAATGATATAGCAATGGTTCTAAGTTTTTCTTATCTTCAAATTGTATTATCAACTCAGGAAATATCTTGATAGATGTGTGATTCTCATTTTATTATTTTTCATTACTATCTTGTTTAATACTGTTTGAATAACTAGTTCGTTACAAAGTACAAACCTTGTGAGGCTTATGTGTCGATTGCTATTAATTACTATAGATTTGTTTCTGCTAATGTGAAAATTGCAAACGTTGCTGGGTCCAAGCCTCACAAGATTGCATCATGTAAAAAGTGGTATCACTATTGTAAATTTGTTTCGAAAATGTTACCAAAAACTTCAATTCTATTAATATGTTACCCACACATCAAGAAGGTTGTTTCACGTTAAAATTCATTCAGATAAAGAGTATTAATAATTATTGTAATTCTTTTTAGAAAATGTTACCATAACTTCAAGTTTACTGACGTGTTAACCATACATTATGGTTGTGGGTCAATGTTTGGCTAGAATTTATTAAAACTGCTTTTTAATAAAGAGGTGTTGTTAATTATTGTAATTTGGTTTAGAAAAATGCTACTGTATACAAGTTGACTGAAGTGTTAACAACACATCAACATTGCTAGACCCACGCTTGGCTAAAATTCTAACAGGCCGCTTTCTGATGAATAGTTCTATTGATTCTTGTTAATTTGTTTGAAAAGGCAACCGTCTATCTTGTAATTGTTTAAAAGAGTTAATTAGCTTTTCTAATTGACTTAAAAATATTTCATTGACAAGTCTATACCACACAATACCAGAATTTCACCCCACAATCAATAGGGTTGGTATGAAATGATTTTCTCCAAATCAATTCTCATACAAACTCATTTTCAACCACGTATTTACCTATTAAAATAATCTTAGACATAAATTCGTGACTTTTTTCCTTACTTTCTAAACATACATTCTCTTTAAAAAATCACTTTTTCATAAAATCAATTCTTGAAAACTTATTTGATTAGGTTTCTTAGTGAATGACGCTGGTTTTTTTTCCATTTATCACCGTGTTTCCGCCCCTTCCTTTGTTCAAAAATGTAATAGCAAACTCTAAGTCTATGCTGTGATGTCCTCACTATGTAATAAAAGGGAAAAAAAAAAGTGAGATTAGCTTTCTAATCAAATGGAGAGTCTTCTATTGACAAGTCTACAAAACACCAAATTAGAATTCCACATCACAATCAATAAATCAATATATCAATGTTATTGGTTTCATAGTGATTCGTGCTGATTTTTTCCCTTTTATCTTCCTGTCCCCCTCCCTTTTGTTTTCCAATTTCCTACTATTCTTTAATGCAAAAAAACTATTTGTAAATGAAATGCCCTCCCCCCCCCCCCGCCCCAAAAGTGTCATATGCGTTTATCATTGATTTAAGAGCAATGTGATGTATCGAAGAAAGACAAGATCTGTAAGACGTCTTTTTGTCAAACATTTTGTATAAGTTGTTTTTCAAATAGCGCAGCTCTTTTATTTTTACTTTTATTCTTTCAAAAAATAAAGTCTTTTATTTTTATTTATTTATTTATTTTTGGAATGGGTGAACTTAATGGGGTTTTGCAACGTATATAATATCTCTAGCCATAGTTATTTGTTTGAAACCAATTGCACTATGATATCATTTCTGTTAATGATTTAGCTCCTACAGTACTATTAGCTCTAAAGATTGCAGTGTGATATAGATTTTTTTCTGTGTATCAATTTATGACTTCAAGTTGTCAAGACTTTCATCTGTAATGTTATTTAGCACTATTAGTAATTGGTACCATATCAATGTGCTATTAATTAAATGATAAGTTGAATTAAGTAGGTCATTTATTTATTCATTTAATCCATTTATCATTTAACGCCACATTGGATGCTATTTAGATTGATACCAAGCACCACTGGTGCTACATAGCATTATTCGACTTTCATTTAGAAATACTCTAAGTTGAAGGCAGTAATGGTATAGGTCAATATGCTGGTAAAGATTATAATATGATGGTGCGGCCGTTTTGGTGTTCATTTGCATGCTTAAATAACTAGTATATGCTACTTTAATGCCCTTGCTGGATTTATCTCGTCTTGACTCTTGATGGAGAAATAATTAAAGTATTTGCTTGTGGTACACCAAGTGAAAAGTGTGTACAAACTGGATCCAGAAGTTCATGCTTACAATATTTGCTTTATTACCAGCACCAAGCAAGCTTCCTTGACCAGATCACATATGTTAGCACGCATGTTCTTTTACTCTAGCTAGTTTCCCAAAGCCGTTTCCAATCCACATGTTCTTATAAAAAAATCATTGCTGTGCGTTGGGTAGAATCCCTCACAGATTTTGATATCAACAAATATATGACGATCAAATATGCTTGTAATTGCATCATATAGCTTCAATTTTAACTAACAGGTTAGTGAAAAGTATAGCATTAATAATCCATAATTATTTGATGCAAATCATATTTTGCTTTATTATACCATTATATAACACAAACTTCCATTATGTATGCGAAGTTTCTTAGTCGATCAAACTGCCAGACAAGAGGGGAACCTCCATGTTTATATTTGTTCCACCATCCTGAACCGGCATTTCTTAAGTAGAAAAAAAATGGCTTAGGTGGCAATTGTAATGACTCGACATCTCCCTCAAGCATGTTTATGACTTTAGTCATGGAAGGAGAATAGGCCGGTTTCATATGTATTCACCACTAGGCTACAAATATCATTTTTTTCACCATGAGGGAAGCAGCATCTTCCAAGTGAATTTCCATTCCTCTGTTGAATCTATCATGTAACCAACAAGGGAAATAGATTTGGCTGACATTTTCCACAGATAGATTCAAATTTCTTTTTTTGCTTGCCATTTCCATCAACAACATTCCATATCTGTAAACATCAAATTTGTATGAAACTTTTCTTATGTTTCTGTGAAACATTTCAGGGGCCAGGTATCCCATTCTGCCTCATGCTGCAGTTAGACATGCCATGCTTTCGTCTGTTAGATACAATTTTACTAGTCGAAGGTCTAAAATTTTAGGACTAAACTTATCTTTGAAAACCCAAGGCGTCAGCCTTAACTTCTAATCAAATGGGTTAAGCCTCATTGTCATGTGAACACTATGTTAGAAAAAATAATAAAACGAAAAATGGAATTTCCGTAATTGCATCAATGGCATTTCTGTAATTAGTAGCCCCCCGGCAAAAATGGAGGACTGGAGTAGCAGTGTTCACATCCCCTATTTTGAGGGAGATGGAACAGGAGATGATTGGAGCAAATACCAACACCAGGAAAAAAAAAGGGTGGTGGGTGGGGGAGGGGGAGATGGTTGAGGTGCTCTTGAATAACTGGTACATCTTATTTTGAGGCCCTTGGTGGATTTAACTTGTCACAATAGGGTATTTTTGATTCTCCTTAACATGACCGGCACCAGGCAAGGTTCCTTGAACAGATCACATATGTTAGTTTACATGTTATTTTACTAATTCATAAAAACCACCTCTTCATAATCCAATAGAATAGATCATCGTCGTGCGTTGAGTAGAATTGCCTCAATAGATTTTGACATCAAACACAATGATAGTAATCGCATCATATATCTTTTTATTTTAACTAATACACTAGTTAGTGAAGAATAGCATTAATTAATACATGATTATATTTGATACAAATCATAATTTGCTTTATACCATTACCATATAACACAAGCTTCCAATTAGCTTAATCGGTCAACCGCCCGACCATAACGGGACCTCCACATCGTTAACATCCGTTTCACCATCCTGAACCAGCATTTCTTCTAATGAGAGAAATGGCTTAGGAGGCAATTGTAAGGACTCGACATCTCCTTCAAGCATCTCTATTACTTTAGTCATGGAAGGACGATCTACTGGTTTCATTTGTATGCACCACAAAGCTACAAGAATCATTTTCCTCTCCATTATTACTTCATCCAGAGAAGCATCTTCCAAATCAATTTCCATTCCTCTGCTAAATCGGTCATGAATCCAACAAGGGAAATAGATTTGGCTGATATTCTGTGCTGATGGATTCAAATTTCTCCTTTTACTTGCCATTTCCATCAGCAATATTCCGAAACTATAAACATCTGATTTGAATGAAACTTTTCCAATGTTTCTGTAAAACATTTCAGGGGCCATGTATCCCATTGTGCCTCTTGCTGCAGTTAGAGATACCTTGCTTTCGTCTGTTGGGTACAATTTTGCTAGCCCAAAGTCTGAAATTTTAGGATTAAAATTATCATCAAGGAGAATATCATGAGGCTTGATATCAAAATGTCGAATTTGCATCTCACAGCCTCGATGCAAATAATCAATCCCTCTAGCCACCCCAAGAGCAATCTCAAACATTTTACTATAATTCAAGGAAACTGTGACTTCTGATGAGAGAATGTATTTTTCAAGCGAACCCTTCTGCATGAACTCGTGGATATCAATTGATGTTTTACAATTTGGAGTTGGGATGTATTTTCAATTGGAATGGTCCATTCCACTTTGTGGATATCGTGAAGTGATGGGAAAAATTTGTACATTGAAGAACAAAAGTTCAATCTTACGTGCCAGATGCTACAGCAGCTTACAAGAAGGTAAATTTTGCAATATTTCTCCTCTATTTTCATTATTGGACAGATTTAAGGGCATATGATAGAAGCATTAAAAGGATTCTGAAAACTGGTTAGCTCTGATCAAGTGCATTTGCATGCAACAAACTCTATCAAGAATCTTTCTTTTCTTTTAGAACCAAACTGTATTTGAAGGAGTTGGGCTCCTTATTTCAGTGAATGAAATGACAATTGAATCATGAGTTGAGAATCAGTTTTTGGATGATTATATCCTTGACATTTAAAAATTATTACAATAGTATTATCCTACAATAAATTTTAGTAATAAATACAACTGAATTACGAACTAATGGATTTAAAAATTTCAGTGACTAGATTCATGAATTTACCACATACTTAAGTTATTTTGTAAATTGAGAGCTTGTTTGAACCTCTTTATTTGTAAAAATTTGGTGAATTTATAAAGAGAAGACAGATAGAATGTGTATTGGAAATGTAAAAAGGTTTGAAATATGTGATTGTAATTGAGCAGTTGTCAAATTAAATGTCAAATCAGTGATAAGTAAAGTTATAAATTGAAAGAATAAAGGAAGAATAAAGAGGTTCAAACAAGCTCTGAATGTAGTTACTAGTATAAAGAAAAGGGCATAGTAAGCATGTTAATAACAAGACTGTCTATCAGCAGATATTTTTTCTATCATGGCATACCACTTTTCTTCTTTTCTCTTCTCTTATATTTTTCATTTAGATTTAAATATGAAGTTCTTATTGACAGTCTGACAGGAGAAATTAATAACCTTTTCATATGTTTGTAGGTCCATTGCCAAAACTAGGAGTTGCAGGTGAGGAATGTTTGTGATGGCTTTTAGCTACCACCACACCACAATGAATGGAACCTTTTTTCCCCGTTTTTTCTTATTATGGCCAAAGAATTAGATCTGTATGCTTGATTTGCAGGTGAAGTAATTGGTCCCCGTCTTGCACTATTACTTGCAATAGCGTCGTACTGGATTTATAGATCAAACAAATCGAAAAAGCAGAATGTAATGAAAATAGAGCAATTTTTAGCGGATTACAAGGCAGTACTCAAGCCAACAAGATACTTGTATGCAGTTATCAAAAACATCACATGCAACTTTAGTGAAAAACTTGGCGAAGGAGGATATGGATCAGTGTACAAAGGGAAGTTGTCTAATGATGTTTTTGTTGCAATCAAGCTTCTCAATAATTCTAAAGGAGATGGTGAAGAATTCATAAATGAAGTCAGCACAATGGGTAGAATCCACCATGTCAATGTGGTTCGTTTAGTTGGATATTGTGCTGATGGCTTTAGACGAGCTCTTGTTTATGAATTTATGCCTAATGATTCTCTTCAAAGGTTCATATCTTCTGAAAAACAAAGGAGTAAGCTTCGGTGGGAGAAATTGCACCAAATTGCTATGGACATAACTAAAGGAATTGAATATCTTCATCAAGGGTGTGAGCAACGAATTCTTCATTTTGATATCAAACCGAACAGTATACTGTTGGATGAAAAATTCGATCCAAAGATCTCAGATTTTGGTTTAGCAAAATTGTTCTCTAAGGAGCAAAGTATTGTGTCCATGAATGCAGCAAGGGGTACAATAGGCTATATTGCCCCAGAAGTTTTCTCAAGAAACTTTGGAAATGTGTCGTATAAATCAGATGTTTATAGTTTTGGAATGTTGCTTCTTCAAATGGTTGGAGGGTTGAATAAAAATGATGTTGGTGAGCAAGACACAAGCGAAGCTTATTTTCCTGAATGGATTTACAATAAGTTGGAAAAGGGTGAAGATATAGCTATCCAGATTGAAAAAGAAAGTGACAATAATATTGTAAGGAAATTAATTATCGTTGGACTATGGTGTATTCAATGGTATCCAAGCGAGCGACCTTCCATGAGAGTTGTAATCCGAAGGCTCAAATCAGAAGAAGATCCATCGATGCCCCGTAATCCATTTAGTTCCATGGATAGAACAAACAGTAGAAAATGCACTCATGGAAGAATGTTTGACACTGAACTTGAAGTCATTTCAGAATACGAGTGAGGGTACTTAATTTAGAAATAACTGTATAATGAAATGTAGTTTAGTGTTCTGTTATGCTGCTCCATAGTGCTTGTATTTTGTGTTTTTCCTAGTAGAAGTGTATCTGAATTGCTTCTTTTATTCTGGCACATCTTGTATTGTGTTAACAGAAAGTATACAGCACAATTGTTCCCTATTTAATATAGACAATCAATTCCCTTAATCACCAAAAAGTACTACTGCTACTTTCAGAGGTGTTTATTTCATCAGTCTTATGTTTCTCAAATGAAACGAGGAAAGGTTTTGGGGGATCAGCACGAGATCAGAATCACCCTCGGGCTTTTCAAGCACTCTGTTGATAGAAGGAAGATCAACACGACTAATCTGTAGCATCTTGGGTTTCTTATTCCTTACTTTCATTGAACTGTTCGTAAATGCATGGAGGTACATTAGGCTAAAGCAGTAACATTCCAAAACTATAAATATCAGCTTCATGTGCCATGTAACCCACTGTACCCATCGCTTCTGACTACAGTGCTGTCCAAGTGCCTAAACAACATATATAATCACTTTTCTTGTCCAATATATTTTATGATAATTCTTCTTTCGCACTCTACAACGAGATACAAACTTATAATTGGATACTTGTTGCAAATTAAAATCAACTGTAATATCTCTAAGCTTTTATTGAATTCCAAGTCTCATTTTGCACGATCTATAGTGAGACAAATTCTTGTATCTTGCAATTGGGTAATCATCAAAAATAATTAAACCATATTTAGTTTCACTTATGACTAATATTGTTGACTTGTAAGTCTTCTCTTTAATTTGCACTCATAGGATGGCTTTGACACACACGTCTCTACTTGATTCTTTTATCACAAGTCCACAAAAAAATTGTGAAATTTATCGACATAACACAATTCAAGTTAATTCATCAATCAAAGCCTAGATTTAAGTGTCTAAAAGATCTTTACAACATTCAGTGACAACAATACATCAATCGATCAAAATTTCATTCACCTCTTTGCTAGGACATGCAAGAAGGCGCATAGCCAATGATGATCATTAGCTAGAATTCCTGAAAAGAATAATACAAACCAGAGTCAATGCTTCGTTTTTCATTTTTTTTTTTCCATCCTGTTGACAGCGTTTGGAGCTCTCCTTTTTGAGGTAATGTGTATTGGAGAGATACGAAATGAGATAGCAACCCAAAGATGGTAAGCCAGTCCTTCCTAAATTTTTTTTTTTTCTTACCTCCGAATTCTATTATAAACTTAGAAAATGTCTTGATAGCTGTTTTATTCTCATTTTATCATTTTTCATCGTTTTCTTACTAATTTTGGTCCGCTAACTAGATTATTAGAAACCACATGAGGTTTTCTGGGCATGTTTGGCTATAATTCATTCAGGTTGCTTCCATAAAGAGTGCCATGCATTAATTATTGTAGCATTGTTTTTACTAATATGTGATAATCACAATTCACACATCTAGGATGATGGTCCATTGTTAAAATTCATTCATCAAGTTGCTTGTTTGGTAGAGAGTACTATTGATTATTGTAAATTCGTATAGAACTTGTTAGACTTCAAGTCTACTTATATGTGTTAACCACACATCAAGGTTGTGGGGCCACGCACATAGCTAAAATTCATTCATTAGGCTTCTCTCTAATTAAGAAAGAGATCTATCAATTACTGTAAATTTATTTAGAAAATGTTACCGTAGAATTTCAAGTCTTCTGATGTGTTAACCACCAAATATATATATATATATATATATATATATACACACACACACACACATAGCGGTTGTTGGATCTCCGCAGATATTGTAATTTTGTTTAATTAGAAAATGTTACCGTAGACTTTTAATTAGCTAAAATTCACCTAGGCTGCTTTCTGATAAAGAGCGCTTAATTATTGTTAATTTGCGCAAAAGTGTAACTGTAGACTTGATCAAGTCTATGTTGTGAAGTCTTCGCTATTTAATGGAAAGAAATGGAATTAGCTTTTTAATCAACTTGAAAGTCTTCAATTAACAAGTTCATACCACACTGTATTAGAATTCCATACCACAATCAATAGATGAACCTATCAATGTGATAGGGTTTCATAGCGAATGGTGCTGATTTTTATCCTTTCATCTTCCTATTTCCCCCTTTTCAAAAAATGTAACTGTAGACTCCAAGTCTATGTTGTGAAGTCTTCACTATTTAATAAAAAAAATGAAATTAGCCTTTTAATCCACTTGAAAATCTTCTATTGACAAGTCACAATATTAGAATTCCACACCACGATCAATAGATGAATATATCAATGTGATCGGGTTTCAAACTGAGTAGTGCTGATTCTTTTCCTTTTATCTTCCTGTTTCCCTCCTTTCCTTTGCTCAAAAATGTAACTGTAGACTCCAAGGCTATTTATTATTATTATTATTTTTTTAATCAAGTTGAAAAACTTCTCCATACCACACAATATTAGAATTCCACACCACTCAGTAAATGAATATATCACAACGTGATGGGTTTCATAGTGAATGGTGTTGATTCTTTCTCCTTTTTTCCCACTTTTATATTCTCGTACGTTTTCACGCTTTCCTTTCCCTATTTCATTTCTAATTATCTTTTTTTTTTTTTTTTTAATTTTGAGGGGGGAAAACTATTTGTAAAAAATGGTTGACAAAATGTATGACGAAAAAACATGTTACTACTGTGACCATTGAGCCTATGTTCCCAATACATTTCTGTTTAAAAACGAAATCTGGTCAAACTAATTACGTCCACATATTGATAGGACTTATTTGTATTACACAAATCTCAATCACGCGTTCTCGCAAAATTTAATTATGTTTTTAAACAAAAATACTTTGTTTGAATAAATGGATTATGTCAAAATGTCCTTTTTGGATAAGTTTTTGTTTAAATAGGAGAAATCTTTTTTTAGTTTTTACTTATTTGGCATGGATGAACTTATCGCTTGTTTCATAATGGACAATATTCTCTGGCCATTTATAGCTATAACTGATTAAGGATAAATCTATCTATTTATACATACAGTTTTACAAATAAGTTTATAGGAAGGGTGTGAAATTACAATTTCTTTTCCAATGGTGTGAAGTAAAAGAAAAAAGAGAATTAAAAAATTATAATTTTACCCCATATTGTAAACTTAATTCTATGTACATAGCAGTGTACATTTAATTAAAACCTGATCCATCAATGGTTCAGCTCCTATATAGTACTATTAATTAGTTTAAGGATTACGTTGTAATACACATATTTTCATGTATTAATTATTTTAATTCAACGATTGAAACCAGTATTATATGAGTTGAGACATTCCGTCCTCAATTCCCATCCCCTTGGCGGTCTCTTCAATTTAATTTTGACATGTCAATTCCATTTACACAACACTATTTCTCTTAATAAATGATAAATTAATTTTTCATCCATCCATTAGAAACGCAGTTTTGAAGATCTTCTCCATTGGAGAGGACAGGAATTGGGGAGACATATCTCGGCTCGTAATTTGAGTAAATATTTGCTCATAGCATACCAAGTGTGTTAGCCCTTGGATCCTATGCATCCCTATTATGTAAAACGGACACCGATTTTCACGTGGAAAATGAGCTATATATTTGATTCTCCTTAACACAAGCACCAAGCCAGCAAGCTACCTTAATTGAATCACAATCGTTAGAACACAAGTTCTTTTCAGAGCGGATTCCGAAATAATACCTCCACGCTATCGAATAAAAAGGATTATTGCAGTGTGTTGACCAGAACCCCCCAAAAGATTTTGATATCAAATACATGATGGTCAAATATTATGGTAATTGCATCATATACTTCAACTGATACATTACTGATTGATAGAGATAACACATAATAATTACATACAAATCATAGTTTGCTCTATGCCATTATATAATACAAACTTCCACTGCGTAAGCAAATTAAGTGCCTTATTCGATCGAACTACCAGATAATAGTGGGACATCCATGTCGTTTATATTTGTTTCATCATCCTGAACGAGCATTTGTCCTGTAGAGAGAAATGGCTTAGGATGCAAATGTATGGAATCGAAATCTCCTTCAAGCATCTCTATGACTTTCATCATGGAAGGACGATCGGCGCGTTTCATCTGTATACACCACAAGGCTACAAATATCATTTTCTTCACCATTATTCTTTCATCCAAAGAAGCATCTCCCCTATCAATTTCCATCCTCTACTGAACTTGTCAGCAACGCAAAGGGAAATAGATTTGGCTTATATTTTCCAATGATGGATTCAAATTTCTTTTTTTACTTGCCATTTCCATCAGCAACATTCCATAACGTTAAATGTCTGATTTGCATGAAACTTTTCCTATGTTTCTGTAGAAAATTTCGGGGGCCATGTATGCCATTGTGCCTAGTGTTGCAGTTACAGATACCAGGCTTTCGTTTAGGTTTGAAGTTATCATCGAGGAGAATGTTTTGAGGCTTGATATCAAAATTTAGAATTCGCACGTCACAGCCTCAATGCAAACAACCAATCCCTTTGGCCACCCCCAACAACAATCTCGAACATTCTACTATAATTTAAGGAAACCGTGACCTGTGTAGAGAAAATGTATTTTTCAAGTGAACCATTGGCATAAACTCGTATAACAAAGCACGCTTGGAGTGTTCAACACAGAACCCAATGAGTCACACCATGTTAACGTGGTGAATTCTTTCGGTAATAAATTCGTGCCAACTAGCTTTGGATTTGCCCATTATCTTAACAGAAACAAGAGGGCCAATTCTTAACTGACATTTAAATACAGTGCCGTAGCCGCCTTCTCCCAGTTTCTCCTTGAAATTCTTATTCAGTTCTCCAATTCTCTGTATGTGTATCTAATTGGCATTAAGTTTTTTTGGCTTTATGGGAATTCTTCAATTTTATCATATACCGAGAGGTGCCGCCTTCGGATTTTATATGCCACCAATATTAACGGGAATAAAACCCCGGATAAAAACTTTGCTCCAATCATTCCTGAAAAGAAAAGAAAAAAATGAAAAATTGGATCATTGACTCATTTCTTCCAAAGAAGGATAATCTGGCTAAAACTGTTTTTTCATATTTACCAAGGGTCACCACCAGCTTCTGATTAAAAATAAATAAATAAAATAGTAATAATAACAACAACAACGAGAAACAAAATGTGATATGGGGTGTCTCAAGAATGGACCAGACCAATTGTGAGGTATCGAAAGAATTGTTTCAGGATACCCACCTTCCCAGACGTATGCTGGAGCTGCAATCTCAGAACAAAAGCATCATCAGTAAAAAGTAAAAACTCTGCTATTTTATAAACACAGATTATGCAAGAAAGTTAAGTACTTTCTGATTTTGCAGTTTGTTATTCTATTTTGTTCAATGGCATCTATTTTAGAAACTACTCATACTTCTAATTGGTTTGAATTTTGTCAAAAGAGCACCCACATAACCAGATCTCCTGTCAGAACCAAATTTGTCATCACAGAGTAATTTTTCACTGTCAGGCATATATCTGCGTATGAGATGGGAGTTACGCCAGAAACGAATGCTTCAGAAGTAGGTGACCTGTATGTACCATTGAAACTTTCACGGTACCTGCCATTATCCTTGCTTGATCCAGAGCATTCCCTGCAGAACACCCCATACCATGGAAGCAGAAATCCATGAGCCTGCGCATTTTAAATGTCTGAAAGGGAGAAGGAATCATTAAATTCTGGAAATTCAAGATCTGCATCTGCAATCCAAGTAACTGAGTCAATATTGCAGGAATCCTCCAGAATCCCAATCGGGGCTCTTCCATAGACAACATAGGAATATTTCTGTCCCGTATTATTGCTTTTACTACAAAAAAGGGTATTAAACATAGTAATGAGACTTCGCAGGAGCTCCATAAACTATATATATTACAGGACTTGTGAATATGTGGTTATCTAAACTCTAATCATGATGTATCCTGCCTAACTACTTAAACAGTTAATCTGGTGTAAAGTTCAACGTGACCTA
>CAVNYN010233834.1:0-18833 GCA_963692815.1 Nyctanthes arbor-tristis
CTTTTTTTTTTTTTTTTTGGTTTTTCTTTGCTTTCCTGGCAAGGGTAGGTTGATTAGGTATGTTTACATCCGTTTTTTGGGGGGGGGGGGTGAATTCATCATTTTGCCCTAGAGGAATTAAGACTGTACATTCTAACAGCTGCTGAAAATCATGGCATGCAATAAAAATTCGTTCTTGACTTTCTTTGTGGGAGGGATTTTGGGCGATGGGAATGGGGGCAGTGTTTCGATTTTTAAGTTTGGCTTCCAGGGAACAGGTATCGAACAGGGAGTGGATTCTCCAATTTTGGTGCTCGTTTAAATTGGAAGACTAATACCATCAATTTGAATTTTCCTTCTCTAGAAATTGAACTATTACCACCAAATTTCCAGATGGCCTTGGATCCCAAATCTTTATGTTGCCTAATATTACCAAAAATTCGACAAGAAAGATTGTTCTGTATGCCCTTACGGCTGTTCGTTTTTCATATCATATTTAAAAGCCGAGAACAATATTTTCAAATTCTTCACACTTGAAATACCTTTCACCCAGTATCCATACTCTCTACAAATGGTTATCTCTTTGCCTGCTGCCATAATAATAATAATAATGTAAGCATGCAGATTTTATTGGTGGACACAAGGCCCCAAGTCATATTTGTTTTGTGACAAGACTTGGAGTGTAAAGTAATCATGACAGAGAACACGGAAATTGAGGACCGTGTGGACTTTGATGATGACAATTACATTGAAGAAGAAGAAGATGCTGAAGAACCCATGGAAGATGAAGGAGCTGGAGAAGGTGGTGAAGATGATGTTGATGAACTTCAGGAAGACAAAGGTGGAGATAATGGAAAACTGCAGATGCCTGGTATTGTTGCCAATGATGATGGTGTTGAGCATGTGGAAGGTAAAGAAAAACCTAGCAGTCCAAGTAAAAAAGATGAAAAGGAGAAGCATGATGAACTTCTTGCTTTTCCTCCTCATGGTTCTGAAGTTTTTATCGGTGGAATTTCACGAGATGTTTCAGAAGAAGATTTGAGGGAACTCTGTGAACCCTTTGGTGAAATTTTTGAGGTGAGTTCATAAAGGAAAAATGTATATGTACAGATCTAACAGATTCTTTTGTTCTTCTCGTGCTTTCTTTATCGTATGAAACATTCTATAAAAATCGGGTAACTTCCTAACGTGGCAGATAAGAGTCATGAAGAACAGAGATACTGGTGAAAGCCGAGGTTTCGCATTTGTAGCCTTTGGAACAAAAGATGTTGCACAAAAGGCCATTAAAGAGTTAAATAGCAAAGAATTTAAGGTAGAATTTGCAGCATTTGTCATGAATTCTTTTTGTTGAAGTTCTATTCTGGGGTCAATAGCTTGGTACTTGTTCTGACACCATTCTATGTTGTTTTTTCTGTTTCCTGACTGAAGGGGAGAACGATTCGGTGTTCACTGTCAGAAACCAAATATAGATTGTTCATTGGCAATGTTCCAAAGAGTTGGACGGATGATGACTTCAGAAAAGTCATTGAAGCTACTGGTCCTGGAGCAGAGACCATAGAACTCATAAAGGTTTGCTTTAACTAACCAATTCTTGAACTATAATGGTTAAAGGCTTTTCCCGTGAGATGTCTCCAACTACTGGAAATTATCTTTTTGTGCAAACTGCAGGATCCTCAAAACCCAACCCGTAACCGAGGTTTTGCGTTTGTCGAATATTACAACAATGCTTGTGCTGATTATTCTAGGCTGAAAATGTCAAGTGCAAATTTTAAGCTGGATGGCAACACACCGACTGTCACATGGGCTGATCCAAAAATTACACCTGATCATTCTAATGCTGCTTCCCAGGTAATACATGAGATCAGTGGAAACATACCAAGTCCTAATGTCTAAAATTTCAAAACATGATACTTTCATGTGACTGTCATTCTTAAGGTGCTTTAGATTATGTTATTTCTTAAAATGCTTGAGCTTACAGTGTCAATGAGGAAATAAAGCTGTTCCTGTTCTTGTATAGCGTAGAACAAGCCTATGGATGTGGAACTTTACTAATTGTTTTTGATTAGAGATGAAACGTTGCTTCTAGCTGGGATACATCCTATGACAACTTACATTCTTACTTCTGGAAATCATTAAAAAAATCCAATTTAAGAGGGCCTGGTAGCAACATGAATTTTCCTACTGTTATTGATGGAATAAAATATGTTGTCGTCCATTTGTGATCGTCATTAATTGTAGTAGCATGCTGGTGGCGTCTAGAATATATATTCTATGGCAGCTTATACTGGTGATTTTGCTAATCCTAAAAGAGTATATAACCTGCGATGAGACAGTAGTAATAGTACACTGGATAACCAAGATTGTGCTGCGAATGAAAATTGAAGTTCAAGATTTGTGAGTGATGAACATGAACGAGAAAGTTAAAACCCTTTCGAATTCCACAGATCGGAATTGGAGAGAATCTAATTACTGTTTAATTAAAGCTATCGTTAGCTGTTTTTTCCCCTGTTGGTATTCTCGTTCTGTTTCACATTAGAAATTGAATGAGTGGAAATGTGCAGTGCCATTTTGTGTAGTACATGTGGTTATTAAATTTGTGGATGCGATTAGTTTGGCCAATATGTACATTTCAAAATAGAAATAGAATGCTCATAGAGACTTTACCCTTGTTCGTTGTGGCTTTTTCCCCTACTAAAAAACTAGTCAACAAGTCAAACTTATACCAACCATATATTCTCTATAAATAATTATTTTTAACATTTCCCTATAATCTCTCTCCACTTTCCCATCACATAAAAAAGCTAACAGAAGTAGCTGGAGAGAAGAAGCCCTTAAATTCTAATTTGACTGGCTGTAAAATTAGATGAGGTTATTTCTTCTTTGGGTAATCATTCTGTTTACTGTTCCCTATTGATGAGCCTCTGAACCAAAATGCTATCTTTTCTTTCCATTATAATATTACATGTTTTGCATTTAGTCACCAAGTCTTTGTCTGACGTAGTGCGAAGCAAGGAACTCTAGCAAAAAGCTTGAAAGTTGTAAAATCTGGAATCCACTAGAGAATTGGAGAAGAACTCTTGAATTTTATTAATGCAATAATGACTGCTGGAAATCCTAAACAGTGTTTTAGTCATCATAGTCAAACCTGACAAATGAAAAATTACAAAACAAAATTAAAAACAGTGAAAAAGTGGATTATGGAGGTCTAAATGACCTCAGATGACTGAAATCCATCACGGGTCACGTAAAATAGGTGAGATTTTTTTTTTTGTGGCTTTGCTGTTCCGCATCTGATAAGGTATCATCGACCTAAATCAGACAGCAAGCCCTAACTTGCTAAATTACAGTTCTGCACTTATCAGTCCACTTCTTCCTCTATCTACATGGCCATTTGTTCTACATCAGTGTCTTCAAACCAAACACTTTTGGAACCATAGTAGAAATATAATCTGGGTACATATATGATATAACATGTTTAGAGCATGTTGGTATCTTCGGACACTGTGGCTCAAGGAGATTATTGTGTTTAGCTGAAGGAGTGGTGACGTCCAAAATCAGAATATATCATCATATACCCCGTTTTATTAATTCTATATATATTCTAGAAGTTCAATATATTCTGCTTGTTAATTTCATTAGTACTTAATAGTGATGCTTTGCCAGGTCAAAGCTCTGTACGTGAAGAACATACCTGAAAATACACTTTCTGAACAATTAAAGGAGCTCTTCCAGCGCCATGGTGAGGTAACCAAAGTTGTTATGCCACCAGCCAAAAGTGGGGGAAAAAGAGACTTCGGCTTTATCCACTATGCGGAAAGATCGAGTGCACTGAAGGCTGTCAGCGAAACAGAGAAATATGAAATTAAGGGTATGTACCTTATGCCCAATATCTATTATCTAATATTATGTTCAATAAATTCATAAGAAATGGGTACACTGGATTAGATTGGAACTGGAAAGTAGTTTCTGGTCACGTGGATTGTGGTAATTGGTGGAGATTGAGGCATAATCTGTAATCAGAAGTCACAGTTTCTGATCAAGTTTCAATTGAAGTTGATAATAAAATCAGGTGTTATTTGTGCATTTATGCATTGTTTTTAGCCATGGCCTTTTAAGTAGAATATAAATTTTCCGCAAGCTATTAAGATGATGATTGTTTCCGACTCTAGTTTTCATTGTGTGACTTTTATATCTGAAGTATGGTATAGTCTTGGTTAATTGTGGTTGCTTTCAATTCCTTTTTGCCTCATAAGTGGCCAACATATCTTGCTAGGAAAATTGTTAATAGTGCATTTGCAGGTCAGGTGTTGGAAGTCGTTCTTGCAAAACCTCAGGCTGAGAAAAAGTTTGATTCAGCTAACCCTCACAATCTTGCTCCGATGCCAAATTATATTCCTCATCCTGGATATGCTGGTATACCTGTGAATCCTTATGCCCCCATAACATCTGGGTATGGTGCAGCTACCAGTCTCCAGCAGGTAGTAACTGGGCATTTGTTATCCATCTTCCATCTTTGTTTCTTTCAGAAGGATTTACATCTAATGACGTTGCAAACTTTAGCAGCCTATGATTTATGGAAGAGGACCAATGCCAGCAGGGATGCAGATGGTGCCAATGGTTTTACCAGATGGTCGCATTGGCTATGTACTGTAAGTTGTGTTGGTATTCTCGTTTGTAATTTAAAAGCTTGAATATGTTTTAACCAACCTATATTTGGTTCAGTCAGCAGCCTGGAGTACAGATGTCACCGCCAGTGAGAACTCGGAGGAATGATAGGAGCAATGGTGCCGGGGGGCCACAAGGACGAGGAGGAGCTGGCGGTGGCAATGATGACTCTAATCGTGGTAGACGATTTCGACCCTACTAGAAGTAGGGTTTCCATGAATTGCTTCATTGCTTGCTTGAATAGTTAGTTTATGAGACGAGTTGGACTCTGTTCTAGTCTTTTTTTTCATTTTTCATCCAAAGCAGAGGAAAGAAGGTTAACTTATTTAAGTTTTTACATGTTATGAAGCAGCTTATTTAATCTTTGCCCTGAGGTACACACTGGTTGTTGAAGATCTTGTTTGGAGCTGCATTATGATTTCTCTGGTGTTCTTTCTATTTGTATTAGAGGAAATATAGTAAAATTTTAATCCTGAAAACTGTGCAATTTTAAGCCTTAGGTACACAGGTCGTCGTAGATCTTGTTCGGATACATGTTTGGTTCGTTTTGAAGGTCCTCCCTCATGTCTTCCAATCACAGTGGACTGAACAACTCGTGCCTTAAGTTTGAAATCGAGGTGTGCTGTCAATGCAGTGAAAATTTTTGAATAAGTGTATTAGCTTACTGCAAATGAAGTACAAATTTTGTTTTGGAAAGAAATTTTTTTTTTTTTAATATCAGCGCTGGTAAATTCTAGTGTGCCAAATGGAATCTTTATGCTTTGCGGCTTGAGGTCGTTTCCAATGAGCTTGAGCCGCTCAAAGCTCATTGGCCCGTAAGTTTTTAGCTTTGCAAGCCATTTTGCCAAGCCTGGTGTCGTGTGTGGTCCTGGGAATGGTTGAAATACCTTCACATTAAATAAATAACCCAATAACTTAAATTTCGTATTAAGTAATTATTATTAAGAGTCAAATAGAAATCACGAAAAAATAAGTACACTGTTTCATCAACAACAATCTCATGAAGAGATTTATGCAACAGGAACCTCAACGGGATACTTATCAATACAATCAAACCAGGGGCTGCCCATGCACTCTTCAGCCTGAATTTCCCTCACGGCTTTCCAGACAGCACTGTTACACTTAAAGCCAGACCCGAACGCAATCTGCCACACCCTATCACCTCTTGAAACCCGGCCTTTCGCTTCTGCATAAGCCAATTCGTACCACAATGAGCTGCTAGACGTGTTCCCGAACCGATGTAGCGTCATTCTAGACGGTTCCATGTGCCACTCAGTAAGTTGAAGGTTGTTTTGTAGCTCGTCCAGTACCGCCCTACCACCAGCATGTATGCAGAAGTGCTCAAAAGCTAGCTTGAAATCTGGTATATAAGGCCTCACTTTAGCTTTGAAGACCTTCTTCTTCAACAGGGTAACTAAAAACATGAATTGTTCCGAAAATGGCAAAACTAACGGCCCCAACGTTGTTATATTCGTCTTTAATGCATCGCCAGCTACAGCCATCAATTCTCGAGCAAGTGAAACTCCAACTGTCCCTTTATCATCTTCCCTTTGATAGACACAATTGTAGCTGTTGTCATCTGCACCTTTATGGGTTCGAACCGTATGAACAAGCCGATATTTGGACCTGGATTTGTCGCTGGACTTGTTCGAGAGAAGCATGGCTGCACCTCCCATGCGGAAGATACAGTTGCAGAGCAGCATTGAACGATCGTTTCCAAAGTACCAATTCTGAGTGATATTTTCAGTACTCACAACAACTGCATATGTATTGGGATTGGGTTGAAGAAGGTGTTTCGCAAGGTCTATCGATATAAGACCGGCACTACACCCCATTCCACCAAGATTGTAGCTCAGGATATCAGTCCTAAGTTTGTAGTGATTGACAATCATGGAGGATAGAGATGGGGTTGGATTGAATAAACTGCAGTTCACAATAAGTATTCCAATGTCCTCTGTTTTGATCCCTGTTTTGCTGAAGAGCGAGTCGAGTGCTCCAAACATGACAGCCTCCGCCTCCAGCCGAGCTTCTTTCAGGGACAGATTGGGGGGTGTGGATGTGATCCCCCTCGGAAAATACGTCTCATCGCCGAGGCCAGACCGGTTTGATATTTTCTTTTGGAACTGAATTGATTCTGCTCCAAATGCACCATTCTCCTCTGTCATCTTCAAGAATGATTGGATGGACATTTTTCGAGCATCTTCCGGCTTGTAACATGCAAAATCGACCAAGTAGACCTGTCTTGGTCGTTTGGCCCAGTAGAGGCCCAACAAAAACATCAACATAGTCAAACCGATTAGAACGGTGGCTGTGTCGAAAACAATCGTTTGATTAGTCCATATATCAGAGAAGAGTCTGAATGTTAGACCACTGAGTTGTACTAAAGTAGCTATAAACAAGGGAAAGACAACGAGGACCATAAGGAGAGTTGCAGGATTGCATGAATAACCATAGCCTAATTTGACATATTTGAGCTTGACAGACTGTAAAAAATCAGGCAATTTTCGACGGATTTTTATGACCATAGACGATGAATCCTTAAACGCCACCTCCGCCGTCAGTCTCTCCTCTTCCATTTCTATGCTCTTCATGATGTCTCTCAACCGATAGTGTTTGTTGGACTTCTTAAACAAAGGTGGCTGTATTTTTCAGAAGGGTATCTGATAAGCTGAACTAATTAACCAAATCTTCAGCTCCAAGTAAAAACAACTAGACCTAGCGGGATCTTTTGATCAATAATCTTCACACTAACGCTTAAAAACAATTAGTTGGGATTGGAGGAGAAAATGAAAGAAGCAAAAGAAAGAGTACAAGAAATCTGCAGAAGAAGTCTGAATTTAATGGTGCATCTCTTTGAAAAAGGATACGCAGATAGCTCAACTACCAAAGATCAAAGAGTTTTAAGAAATGTCAAGATTCTACAATTCTAATATTCACTAACCCATTTATAGGTTAACAAAAAGTGGGGTTATTGAGCAAGTGGCCATGTGAGAGAGTACAAAAAAGACTAGATTTTCCTTGCCTTTAGATCTCTATAATTTTTCCAATACGTAGAGCAAAACAATTTACAAATGGCACACATGTGGTCCAGCTGCTACACGTAGTCAGCTCCACAGGCACAAGAATGTGCTTTGAATTTTAAGCTTGCGTATGAGAAAGAAATTGGAGAGGATTGTTTAGGGTAGTTAGGTAGTGGTGGCTGGCCAATCATAAAACGAAATTAATGGCATGCTCGGTCAAACCAGGCAGATGCCGACCAATTTTTCCCCCCTTCCAATGGAGGTATATACTGCATGTAAGTTTTCTAGATTTACACAACAACTATAGAAGAATTTTGGGTTTCGTTTGTCTGGAGAATTTCTTTGATTTGGCAACTCTGATTATGGGAACCAGAAAAATAGTATTCTTCTGTTATCTGCGTGTGCAAATTACAGGACAGCAAGAAGAATCATGGAAAAAGAGAGCTGATTCTGTAATAAACTATAAAATCTTAACCACATTTAATTTTTTGTGGGGTCCCCTCCGTATCAAGCTGCAATTGTGTTTGAATAAAAGGGAATATGAATCGATCTTACCTTATTTCAACTCCTTCTCTCAAAAGAAATATATGACCGATTTGGGATTTATGTACGTCTAAAGAGAAGGAAGGCTGGTTTGGGAAAGTTTTTGGTCCTAGAGAAATCACTTGAAAATTAGATAGTTTCATCAAGATGTAGAATCTCGACCATGACTAAACTCAGTGTTGAAATAAAATGACCAAACCACTTATCCATCAGTAGTGTGGAATCTCTAGTGTCAACATTAGGGTGATAAATCTAAACTGCCAAACCACGGAGCCAAACTAAAATTGCAATCTCAAAATCTTTGGTTTGAGTACACGTGGACTTGTCAACAATTTGGTTTTAATCTAAATTGAACCGCTTTGAAATGATTTGATTTAATTTTTAATTTTACAAAATCATTTCAAACAGATAACATGCCAATTTTTTTTTAAAAAAAAAAAAATTGTATTTAGTCTTTTATCACCTATTCAATTTATAATAAATCTAGTTAAATATAGACACATTTCATTTCTCCATTAAACTAACCAATCATGATTTCTCTATTGGTTACTCTCCCACAAAATCTCAAACTTAAATCTCTTCAACTTCATACTAAGCATCATCAATTTAAATGTTTCATCAGTTTGTATGTGACGAGTTGAAAGACGATGCTAATTAGCAGTACCAAGAAATAATGATTTAATTGGTTTCTTCGCAACTTTTTATTTTTAAATTACCATCCTATTTTCTTGTAAAACTATCACATTTTTCTTCTTTATCATAGATCTACATATGTCACTTTTGCTAATTACTTACCAACATTACTTTTATATTTATCATAAAAAGTGAAATGATATAATATACAATTTCTGACAATTCATATTTTATTTTGTTGTACACTGCCACGTAGTATTATTGCAATTAATCTTTATACTCTAATTCGAAATTTCTACATGAATAGTTATTTTCTATCTCATTTGAAATGTATTAATTTTTTCTATTGGCAAACCGCGGTTTGAAACCTCGAAAATATGATTTGGTTTGCTTTAGTTTAGGAAATCAAATAGTTAGGATTGGTTTGGCTCGAAATTTTTTCAAACCACCCAAACTGAAGTGCTTACACCCAAATTGACGTGACATATTCCCCAATAGAAATTACCTTTCTTGGCAAGTCGACCCAAGGTATTAATTCTCAGTTGCATCCAAACCACTCTTTTCAGATATAGAGCTGGAAAGGCAAATATACACACGTACACTAGCTGCAAATGTATATTAATATACATCTTTATCCATACAATTGTCTATATACCGATTTTTGTCATTTAAAGAGCAATTAACTCCCAACTTCCATCAGTTTTGCAATTCTTGGACAGGCCAAAATGAAGGGTCCGATGACGGCAGCTGTATACCAATGTTCTGAAAAGCTCGATTAAGCATTAAAAATCAAGAAACATCCCCTCAAAATTCCATCGACAACAAAGCTCGTTTAAGCAGGAAAAAGCACGAAACATTTCCTTAACGTTTCCTCGTGCTTTATGCATTTTAGAACCTAGACCTTTACACAATTGTATGCGATATCATTTTTCATGTCATGTTTCAGTATATATCTGGCTTTTATAAGCTGTGTCCAAGTGTCAAGAGTTGTAGAGAACACAATTCAACAAGACTTTCTCAGGATGTGACAAGTTTTGCATTTAATGTGGTACAGATACATACAACTAAAAGAACAAGACAACTCTCCGTTTTTATGGTGCAGTTCCCCTGCTCACACTCTGGTCAAGAATTGTGTTGATTCCCCAACTTTACTTATAAGACGGTTGCAGATTTGGTCACACGTCATTTTTTCTGCTCTAATAATTTCATTATTTAACATGCGTGGTATTTCTTCTTAGCCACTCCGGACCGTCAGTGTCCATTAATCGAGCCAGTGATTCTGTGGCTCAAGAACTCTGTTCAACTTTTCAATAGATTACGTGTTACATTAAAATCTTTTAGATGATCACTGCATAACAATCTATTACTAGATGATGATATATACAATAACATGACTCCAAGTTCTTGCTTTTTCTTCTAGATGAGTTTAAGGAACACCTCAAGATAAATTGAAGCCAGGGAAGTGAAACATGAAAGCACCTCGAAATAATATCTCATATGTCAAGAACTAGAAGAATATATATTCCCATCTCATGTGCTTTGATATAAATAGCAACATTACTCAACATAATGCCTGTTTTACATGCGTCAACGACGCCAATGGCAGCACCTTGCACTTGTATAATTCTTGCGGAAAAAAATATGCAACTAGCTTGACAAATTGGGGAAATCAATCAATTGCATAGAGAAGTTTCTATGATCTGAAAGAAAGACAGAAAAAATTGAAAAAGGTCAAGAACATATCCGTATGTACCTGGACATGAAAGCATGAAGGAGGGATAGAGAGGTCTTCACCTTGTTTCTTCTGCATTTAATTCGGAGGTCCACACAACATCTTTCAGTCCTGATGAGAAGTTCTTGTAGAACTGCCAGGGGATTAAGTATTTCAAGTCAAGTTTAGTTGGCTGGTGCTGAAATAAATATACTGAAAGGGCATTTAAAAGTTAGGCATTGACATGCCTTCTGAAACTCCAGTGTATCTCCGCCGGTTTTACGTAGCTCCACCATGTGCACGGATGGGGCCACCTCAAAAACCTGAATCAACATTGGCCCAAGTGACCAAGTATCTATTTGAAAAATAAATGCTCATTGAAAGATGCTAAATAAAGAGCCAAATTAGTGCGTAAAAGATTTTACTCTTTCAATTTGAAGATACTTCTCATTATTCATAGATTATCCTTAGAGTATATTAGAGATTCTCAGAGGATCTATTTAGCCGGATCATAAAACAGATCTAGCAAAGAATGGAGTTTCAGGGGGACAAAAGTTATGTACTGGGCTCTAAGATCAAGGTTGTTTTGGTTGCTTCCTCCTTTTCCTGAAAAGCATTAAGCATGTTTTCCATGCCATTTATAGACCACAAACCCATCTCCCACCAAATGTAACTCCCAATATGATGCTTTTTCCTCAAAATTTTCTTCTACTGAGAGATGCCTTAATGTCCAGCTGCACATACAAGATTACGAGAATAAATTTTCTTTGTCAAAATCAATTTAATACCTCTGTAGCTACAGCAAGATGACCTTTTCTTCCTGTCTTGTCACCTTGTAACTTCATCTGTAATAATTGTAAGTTAGAAATTGTCACATAATTCAGGAAAGTATCCATCCGATACTGCATCAACATAAAGAAAGTATCTTTAGTACCTTATAGTTTTTTTTATGAACATTAAAACCCAAAGGTTTGACAGTTTCCTCCATTTTTGACATAATTTCATTTGCAGGACACTTGGAAGTAAAACGAGTTTCTCTCTTCGCCAGTCCCTGTACTTATTAATCCAAAAGAACATGGAATATTAGGTACCTGTATGATTTTATTTTATATATATATATATATATTTTTTTTTTTTTTTTTGAAAAAAAGGATAAAGTGCAGCTGAATATATCTTGATAACTAGAATTAAAATGAGTGTGTCTAGGAATAACGAAAGTAGATTTTCCGCTAAGTGGCTAACATAGTAAGGCTGGAGATTTCCTGGGGCACACCGTGAATTTAATGCGAGCCACAACTGGGGTAATTACAACCCCCAGGTTTTTTAAGCTATGACAAATATGCCATTAAGGATCAATCAGGATCACAAGTAGCAGAAGTCTAGGAGAATTAGAGCATAAGCTGTAGGAAGAAATTTTTAAGTCTGCGGCAAAAGAAAGTGATACTCTAGGACAATAATGTAGAACATATTGAATTCTTAACTTCAAAACTTCTTATTCTGTATCTTCTCATTTTCCAAAGCATTCATCAACAAGCACAGCAAAAGGAGAAAGAAAAGACAACTTTAACGGACATACCATCTGCTTGTCAAACAGATTTTCAAGACTGAATCCCTGAGACTTTGAAATAAGCTCAAAGGCATTCATTGAGACTGGTTTCTCTGTCCGTTCTGTAACAAGGTGTCCCTGCCAAAGAAAACGTGTTACAATTGTGTACTTGTACTCAATTTTTGGTGACTAATTAGATGATTGGCACAGTTCTAACTTCTAAAACAAGAATACCAATGACTTCTATTTCTCAAAATCAGATTGCAAGTAACAGAGGAAGCAATTTGGTGTATAACGGTGTAATCAGGCAATGTGTGGAAAGTCAGAAGCCCATTTAGATTAAGTTGATTAACAGATCTAGATGAGGTTTGGTAAGAAATCCTCTGTGAATTAATGGCTTACCTCGGAATCGTTGAAGGCAGCATCTACATCATCAAGACTTACATCCTCTTCCTGACCAAAACGTGGGGGCATATAATCTTTCTTGAACCAATCATTTTCTAGAATTTCAGGTATTGTTATCCGCTGCAGTAAAGATGCAATTAAACCTGCAATGTTAAGAGTATCGCTTCGAACATGTGCATAAGAATAGTTCAGAAAGGAGAACAGGAAAAGATTTGTTCAGAAAAGTGAACGGAGAAAAATTATGAACAAAACATAGTAAAAAAACAGAATTGTTTGGAAAGTTGGGCAAGAATTTGGGACTGGCAAAGGTCTATATAATGAAACAGCCAAAGTGCAGTTTAACAACTCACAGTCAGTGGATTAGGGTCAAGAATACGCTTAATTAGCTTCCTTGAACTGGATGAAAACCATGATGGAAGGAAGAAATCAGCCGTGTAAATCTGGTACATCAATATTCAAATAACATATCAACGCCAAACCTCAGATGTCAAAACTGAAGGTGATCTCATGAAACTTACTTTCTGATACAAAGCTGCAAGATTTGGCTCGTCAAAAGGCAAGTATCCAGCCATCAGGACAAAGAGAATGACCCCACAGGACCATACATCAGCTGACGTACCGTCATAGCCTTTATCAGTGACCACCTGATGGAAAATATATCTCAAAAGGTAGAAACTAATAAGAAAATTTGGATGTTTCCCCTTATCAGGTTCCATAAAAAAAGTGGTACCTCTGGTGCAACATAATTTGGAGTACCACATGCTGTATGGAGCAGCCCATCCTTCTGCATCAATAAATGAATAATTACTTCTTCCTTCGCAAGTGATTTTTAGGACTATAGTGCATTCCAGGATAATTTACAATGATCAATATGACGAAAAGCAAATTTGTCTGAAATACACATTAGCCGCATTAAAACCTCGAGAGCACTAACAAAAAAAGTAGTTTCCTTTCAGAAGTGTGAAGGACTTAAAGATTGCTTTTACTGAAAACCATGTAAAGTTTTATTTCGTTCGAGCGTTTGCATAGAAATAACCTTCTTTTGCTACATCAGTCGGATTATTCACATCCTTTCTCTTTCCACTAAGTACTTGTATATTTAGGGATGGTCAAATTCTTGATATCCAAACAGTCCATGTACATAATTTATTAATTTTAATGACTTGAATCAAATTCCTTACCTGCACTTGTTTGGAAATTGCACTTAACCCAAAATCTGAAACTTTAAGAACACCGTACGAGTCCAGCAATAGATTCTCTGGCTGCACCGTTTAGAGTTTGAGACAGGCAGTATAGGTAGTTGGACAAGGTAAACATAAGCAAATGTAATGCCCCGGAATTCCAGACACTATATAGGCCACTTGTGTTCATGCATTTTGAAAGTTTCAGAATTATATTTCTGTAGCATGTACATGTTATTGTATGGTCATGGGATATTTATATGATTGCATGAACATAGATTTCCTTGACTAGAATGCCGATGTGATCATGCCATAACTCTCTTTGTGATGGCATCACTTTATCCACAGGTTGGCATAATAGCATACGAGGACTACAATACGAAATTTGTAAGTCTGATGTTACCACAAATGATATAGCATGGCATAAGAATGCTTAGAATGGCTATATAGTGGTGAAGGACATAACTGCAGTGGAAGTAGCATCGTATGTCAATTATGTGATAATTCAGGTTGATATAGAATCATGTGGTGGTCAGATGATTATAATTTGACCAGCTATGATGAGTTTAAGCGTTAAGGTAACTGAAAGGCAGATAGCTACCTGGGGTTACCATCTAATAGCTTGTCTGGGATATATTTTTGAATTACAAATATCTAGAAATAAGGGATAGATAAGTGGTTAGTAGCTGTGGGTCTGCAAAATATTTGGATAAAAAGGTTAGATTATTGTTACTGCCAAAGAAGCCTTAAGAACTCTTGTATTTATCATTTCGGTTTGAATTTTTTAAAACTGAGTTTCTAACAGAATCAGACATATCTATGGTAAAGATAATGTTAAGAAGTTTACACGAGATTGCAGCAGAATAACTGGGGATAAGTTCTGGTGTTGGTCATAACAGTGTCAAGAATGCAGGAATAAGAACATTTGCTTTTGATAAAATGTACTGTTTAAAAGATAAGGCATGGGTTTCAGAGGACCTTCAGATCCCTGTGATATACACCTCTACTGTGGCAGTAATCCACAGCATTAATGAGCTGTTGAAAATATCTCCTTGCTATATCTTCTTTAAGTTTCCCATATTTAGCCTAGAATCAGAAGAGCAAAGACAAGCTTTTGGTGAATTGAAAATTTATATGGCACCAGACATCAGTATAAAATAAAAAGCACGCATTATTTAAAAGTGCAAGCATAAGGAGGTGGAGATTTACATACATCCAACAGTCTGTGATGCCGAAACAAAGTCAATTTGGAAAATTCAATTAACAAAAACTTACTATCTTGTCAAAGAGTTCACCTCCATCAACGTATTCAAGAACAATATAGATCTTTGTTTTGCTTGCCATAACCTATAATTAGAGCACGAAAGAGTACATAAAATTTGTACTATATGAGGCAACAAAAGCGAAGTAAAGAAAAATTTAAATTTTCTACTTATTTATCTTGTCATAAGCTATTATAAATATTGAAAACAAGGCAAAGACAAATTTACACTTTGCGGGCAGTGACTGTATGTGAAACTTCGACTATCTAATGTCCATTAAGGCGTCAGGGGAAGCAGCATGATATATAGAATTGTGAAGATGACTGCTAAAACGTAATAAGAGGAGAATGAAACCAGTGAACCTGAGGACTTCTAGGCCAAAGTAGGATCTTATTTCTAACAAAATTTTTGACTTATACCAGGAGCAGAAGCTTAGAGAACACGAATTTCCGGGGGGAAAGAACAGACTTAACCTTTTCTGTGCACAATCACCATTCAAGGTATAGTAGGGGGTTTCAAGAAACTGACTTTGAGGTAGCTTTACAATATTGACATTCCCTACAGAGAACCGGCTGCCACAATCCCCATGCTTGGGAAGGCATGTTTTGACATAATTAATTTCAAGTTATTAAGAATAGTTGAAGGAAAATAAATTGCACTGTACCTCAAATAAATTTAGAACATTGGGATGTTTGATCATCTTCATCGTGGATATCTCCCTTTTTATCTGCAACCAAACAGAAAATACACCATTTTTTATTCCTCCCGCTTCCCCCTATAATAAAGATTCAAGTTTTAATTCCCAGGACCCACCACTTTTTCCACAGGAAAGTATTCCAGTAATCCAGTTACGTAATCAGAGCATAACATATAAAAATCTTGTTCTGAAAAAAAAAAATTATTATGATTAAATTAAACAATCATACACATTTATTAACAACCATGCAAATGTAAGCGTACATGTTCCACCATCTTGTGTTGGAGAACATGGTCGCGATCGATGATTTTGATTGCAGCAGAGTCCCCCGTTTCAGTGTTCCTGGCAAATTTCACCTTCGCGAAGCTGCCTTCTCCCAGCGTCCGTCCCAGCTCGTACTTCCCAACCCGCGTCCTGGTTCTGGGCTCGGACCTACTCATTCTCTCCTTCTACAGAAGAAATCAAAACCACGCGAATGTCTGCAATTAATAAAAATCTCCGAAGAGTAAGATCAGTAAGACGAATGAAAAACCTGCATTTATCAATCTTGTAACGCCAAAAATAATTGAGAAAGGATGAAGATGAAGACGATGAGGACACGTGATGTAGGGTCCGCGTATCGACGCGGTTTCTTCACCCTCGTTTATCCCATCCTATTCAACCTGCGTAAATCTTTCATGTATCATCTGTCATTCGTACAGCATTATCTTGTCAACTCTTGCATTATGATATTTTGTGTAGAAATTAATAAATTTATACTATATATATAAAATGACTTGTTTGGTATAATTTAATTTTTTTTTGTTTATATATTTACCTATCATTGATTTGATAACTATTCAAAGATCGGAAGAGCGTCTTTTAAATTTTAATTAAATCTCTACCACTTGTTTTCACTCTTTATAAAGTCCCTTTATAAATTGACTTTATAAATCTAATTAAACGACCTCTAAGTTGTTAAAAAAGTTATGGAGAGGATAATACGTGTAGAATGGTCTAACATCCGTCTAGTTCAAAAATTTCAACCCCTTTTATTTCTTCGTGTCTAGTCTCACCCTGTCCCGTTAGATTCTCAATTATTTTTTTATGTGATCGTCTCGAAAAATTCTAGAGAGTTATGAAATTTCGACATAAATAAATAATATTATAGATGTAGTACGGTTTTATTTGATAATGAAAAAAATATCTATATGATCATTACTTTATAAAATTATGTCACATGAGCATGTCACTTATTTATGTCTCCTTAAAATTGTTCAATCTTCTTTTTTTTTTGTTTTGTTCCGTCTCGTTTAATCTCGATCTCTTTATTACTTCCTCCGTCCCAAAAAGACGTTCTCTTATTTATTTTTTATCCATCTCAAATTATATTCCTCTTTTCTTATTTAACTTTTTAGTTTTGTAAAATACTCATATTTATTATTATGCAATGTAATCAACAATAAAAAAGATCCAGAGTGAAATATTAAGTAAATTAAAAACTATATAATGAAATATATTCTTAAATGGTATATTTCCAACAATATTAATTAAGTTCTCTTAATCTATGTGAAAATAGAAGGAAAATATCTTTGTGGGACTGAGAGAATACTATGTAATCAAGTAAATGTAGTAGAACACGCTATTGAAATCACATCTTATTATTTTTGCTCAACAAAACGAGATACTTAGCAAATTCAAATTATAATTTCACCTATTATTAATTTAACAACTACTTAAATATAAATACACATTTCAAATATTCATTAAATTTTTATCACGCACTGTTATAATTATAATTTTCTTTCTTATAATTTGAACTCATGATAAGAATAAACACCCACTGGCCACAACAGCGAGGTGTGAGAGCATTCCATCCATTCAAGATTAAAAAGATCCATTTATTTGACAAATCTCTGTTCTTTGACTGTGTGGTTATTGCTTCCATGAAAAGTCACAACATGTCAAGCCAAAATGTTATCATCCATTCATTCCACTTCCTATAATTATTCATTTAAAATAATTGGTGCAAAATAGTCCTACGAGTGTTTTGTATCATTATGTAATTTTGATCTCCTGTCAGATTGTCGTGAGATTAGGAATGGCAATAGGGTGAGTTCGGGGTGAGTATGTCTTTCCCCGTCCCCACCCCGTTCCACCCCGTACCCGATTCCCACCCCGTTAAGGAATCCTCGGCCCCGTACCAGCTCTGTATCCGATTCAATTGGGTACGGGGCGGGTACAAAAAAATACCTGTTACCCGCCCTGTTAAGAAATAACTAAAAAAATGAGAAAAAAATAGAATTAAAACTATATGAAAAGTCATCATAAGTATCATGTCAGTTTCATATTTGGCACTTGAATTCGAAACTTCACAGGGAATAAAATACTTTTTTCCAAAAAAAAAAAGAGACCAGGTATCAGGGCGGGGCGGCCAAAATCCATCCCGGCCCCCGATAAGACTTCGGGGCAAAATTTTTCGCCCCATACCCAGCCCGATACTTAACGGGGCGGGTAATCAGGGCTGGTACTCGCGGGTATCGGGTAATACCCATCTCATTGCCATTCCTACGTGAGACTCACACTAGCGTAAAAGACTTATGCCATATGTAATATAATATATCATTCCTTAATGTAATTTAAAAAGGATATAACCTGAATGTGTGCCACATAGATACGTAAACATAATAATTAACTTGTGTGTAGGCAAAATAAAATTTTCGATGTTTCATTGAACTTATAGAAATGTTATCTCATTTTTCACTCTATTCGGTTAAAAAAATAAGAGGAAATTACAAAAAATAATCACTTTTAATATGACAAGTTCAAAAGTGACAACTTTCTAAACCCATGCAACAATGTCCATTTTCCTATTTTTTAGACAAAATTGCCCATAAATAAAAATTCTAATACCAATTAAATTTATTATTATTGGGAAAATGAGAGGTTAATTGTTTCTCCAACTAGGTCTGACCACCGCCATTCCCCTATGCCCTTCCTCCTTTCCCATTGCTTACCGGATAATACTAAATCAAAGATGACATCCTTCCTCAGAATGTTTCAAAGGCTCTTCCACTCACCAAAACACTCCTATTGAGCTCATCTACAACTCCCCTAAGGCAATTTTCCATGGGCATTGATGGATTAGCAGAAATCACAAATAGTTTCGCTAGGGTTTCTAAGGCCGCTATTCTTTGATCTCTTCATCCGAG